>BMAV01016659.1:295903-330971 GCA_019973955.1 Trichonephila inaurata madagascariensis | reverse complement strand
GGCGACAAGCTGTTGATCTTGGCAGGAGATGTTTATTTTATCCCTCGACTTTACATATAAAAGTTAATAAAAGCCAAAAATATTTTGATCTATTTTATTTATCCTATTTTGCATAGTCTTATAATGTATTTCTTCAATTATTCGCATGTTGTGGTCCTCGTGAAATAACTGTCATGGGCATGCGGCCCGGCTGGAAAAAAGGTTAAGTATCTCTACTTTAGGACAAAATATTTCATATCAAAACACATTTGATTCTGTGAAAAAAAGAGACGAGTGCTAAAATAAATTACTCGGTTTCGGTATTTTTAGAATTGCAGTACATTTTAAAAGATTAAAAAAACTTCTTTGATAAATTTGAACAGATTTAACAATTTACAATGTAATTCTTTTAAAGCATCCATATAAGCACAAAGAGCCTAATAGGAAATTTTGAAGAAACTTACAATCTCTCTTAAAAAGGAATAGAGTAATCTGATGGATGAGATTTAAGATCAAATGTGCGCACAGCGAATATTCATTTATTGACATCATAAAATATTAAAGATTCTTTCACAGGAAAAACCTTTTAAATTTAAGAAAGAGATATAATAATTATTTCAGTCGTGTAAATCTATTTTTCGAAAATGTTATCTTCGAATTTCGGAAGCACGCCCCCGCATTTTTAAAACTGCAAAACCTCTCGAAATTAAACGGAAGATTGAAATCGATATTTAAACTCAATTTGTGCTTGAAAACCTAATTCTATTAAGAAGCAAAACAAGAAATGGAACTTTCCAATAAAAATCACTATTTTCAAGAGGAGAATAAAAGAGAATAAGTATTTTTATGAAGAAAGTAATAAAAGCAAGCGAAGTATTAAATTGAAAATGAGATTGAAGTTATTATGATGAACACGAGTGAAAAATTATTGAAGTGAATCTGATGAAGAGAGTTATTAAAATGAATAAAGAGGAAAATACTGAATTGAAGATGATGGAAAGTAATGAGGAAAATGTTGAATTCAATATAAAACAAATATAGAAAATGGTTTTATTTAAAAGGCTGAAGAGAGAGAGAAAGATAAAATTTAACTTCAGATATTATGAGAGATAATTTCAGAAATGAGAGGAGAGCAATATTGAGATCTTATGACAGGGTAATTTGTGCTCGTGTTTAAATAGTGAAACATTCTTTTTCCTGTATCAAGTTTGGTCATTTACAGTTGAAAGCTGTTTTCATTGAAGAAAACAGCGATCTTACTGATTTGGAGTCAAATTTTTATTTGTAGCATTTAAAGTATAGTCTCTACTACTACTCAAAGCTAAGAAGTATTTGAAATCAGTTATATACAGTGAAATACGTTTAACACGCGAAAGTGGTTTAGACGAAATATCAGTTAACATTGAAAAATACAACGATCTCGGCAAACTACTCTGTGTTTTGACGCATTTTTTTCTCTTAACATGCAACGAAAATCGTTTAACACGAAAAGATTTCCCATCACCCAATGAAATGTTTGAGAAAATTTCTGTATGCTATTGGACTATCCTACTGTATCACTAGAAGAATTCGTTGCAGTAGATGATGCTAATGTGTATACAGCCCCAATTATGGCATTTTGGAATTTGTTCAAAGCTCAAAAAATATCATTCATGTAGATTTCGTGGACGAAATTGTTCCTGTTCCCACGTTATTCGAGACGAAAAACACCAAGAAAGGTATGCGCAGTTAGTTAGACGCATACTCCCATGGGGAAATGAATAACAAAATGGGTGACATCGAACAATTGGATGATAATTTGATGCTAAAAGAAGACACTGCAAAGGAAAATATCAGTTTATTTTTTAAAAACTCAATAAACGTTTTGTTTTTCCAAAGACTTAAAAATGTTGTTTACAATTTCCTTAAGTTTTTGTAAATGATTTTGTTTCATTAATTTCATTAAATACATACATTTATACGTATTAAAGTTAGTAAAATGTACTCAAATATTTATTTTGCTGAATATGTCGGTTTTTTTCTTCTTCGAAAACACCTCTTAACACGAAAAAATATTTCAGTTGTCTTAGTTTCGTGTTAAACGACTTTCACTGTATGTGTTAAATTTTCTCATTCAAGTTATCAGGTCCGGGTTGGTTTGATTGGTCAATATTTAGTCAGACAAGCTGTGTGTTAAACATTCGTTAATTTATTCTATTTGTTAATTATTTTGTTATTTATACACATTACTTTGTTAATTACAAAATTCTAAATGCAGAAAGGAAAAGATAATTTCTTTCTTTCTTTCTTTTCTTTTTTTTTTAAAAAAAAAAAGGGTGGGGGGTTGTTAATTTAAAGGAATAAAGTTCAAGCGCATGAGCTTGATTAACTTTCAAATGTAGAATTCAGAATATATTAGTATTGAATTTGAGCAGCTAAATTTAACACTCAACGCAAGGACTTCAATGATTTGTGGTATCATTTTTATGCAGATTCATGAGTTTTTTTCCCTTACGATTTCTAGAATTCATTTCAAATAAATGCATACCATTAAAGCGTTGTTAATCAAACTATGCCAGTACGACACAATATTCCGAATATTCTATACTTAAGCTATCACATAAACAAGTTTCTTACAACCAATAAATTTATATATTAGAATATGGTACATACGCATTAAACCGTCGATCAATTTCTCTAAATAAAAGAACGCCCCTAAAGGTTATTATCGTTATCATTCTTTTAGAACAAGCTCGGGAACGATTTGATACACTACTGCTTGCATATCACGGCATTTGGTGATGTCTTTTGATTTGAAGAAATTGATCGATGGTGTAATACGTAAGTGCCGAATTTTCATTTTTGTCTATGCAAAATTGCGTTTTATATCAGGAAATATCATTTCTTCGAAAAATCTAATCTGTTTCAATGGTTATTTTTTTTAAAAAAAAGGTTAAGCCTGCAGTAATATTCTTAGGTATAGAAAATGTGTGATTCCTATGTTTTAGAATCTTTAGGTATATAAAGTCGATATATTATTATTATTATTATAGTAGAGTCAAACATTCGTCAGTTCAAATCACATTGTAAAATACTACGATCTACAGCCCGTAAAGGAAAACCCTTCTCTAACATGTTCAACCAGAATAATATTTATTAGGGCATGTTAAAAATTAAAATATTGTTCATAGTTTGTGAATTCTTTTGTATTATTCCTTGATTTCTCTCTTTTCTTATGACTTATTTTCTAAGGACGCAAACGCATTAGAGTATTGCCAAATGATACAGTCTAATACGTAAGTACCTTTAAGACGATGGAGTTAAGTCAAATGCGGAAAGAAACGTGACGGAACTGCACCGCAGCATTTAGATTCGTATTTATCCAAAATTGCCTGTTGACTTTCGCATAAAGAGGACTCATTTGTCACAATTTTATATACAATTAAGACTTTTCCACCTAATACTATAGTTATTATTGGATCTTTCATTTATTTCAATTGTACGTATTTCTTTTAATAAATACTGTAATACCTCAACTTACTCTGACTCACGCGAATTAAGAGTTAAGTGATTTTCAAATCTCGTCTCGATTCGTCTTGTTTTTCTTTTATTTTTCTTTCTTCTGTCTTCACCACTGAAACTCAGGCGGAATCAGTGCCAGAGTCTGATGAAATTGGTAATTTGATTGAAAAAGTTATCGATCTTGCCAGGCAAATAAATTTAGATGTGGGTAGGGGGATGATGTTCAATAACTGCTGGATTCCCACAATCAGGAGGTAACAATAGATAAGCTCATAGACGTGCATGAGTATGACATTAAAGAACTTGAGTCCTAAGACTCAGCTCAATCAGAAGATCGAATGGCAGTTGGTAACTAGACAAAAGGCCTCAGTTTAATTGAAAAAGTGTTACACATTTTAGAAAATAAAGATTCCAACAAAGAGCGTATTTTTTAAGCAAAACAAGGAATAAAAATATTTATTAGCCTGCTACTGAAAAATTTCGCTTGAAAAAAAAATCTTTGAGCCCGTAGACTACTTGCTAGATTTTTATGAAACCTTCTACATTAAAATAACTTTGGTTTGCGATTTTGTATTTGTGTTATCTAATATTTTTTCAAATAATTTTTTTTTTCAAAATTATTATTTTATTTCGTTTTTAGCACCAACTAAAAATAATTAATATGTATTTACATGCGAAATTATACTACGACTTACGTGAATTCGACTTACGCGGTTATCTCTCAGTCCCATCTATATCGCTTAAGTTAGCGGTATTACTGTACAGTATTTCATTTCACCAAATATTCACTAATTAATTTGTCGATGAACTAATATCGGAGGAGTACGCGCTAGTATTTGTTTCCACCCAAGTGCAGAAAAGATAACAGCATTTAGTAACGTTTTTTCAATTCCTCTACACTATTAGCTCACACTCTCTATATATTTATTTATCTTGGTGGAATTTTCAATCGTTAATAAAATAAATTTTAAAGCGCTCAACTGAGCTGAAATTTTACATACATGATTATTTTGGATGACAATACAATAGTTAAATTATAATTAATACAAATTAATTGATTAAAATTAATTATTTAAAGTTTTACAAATACATCCACGTTGGTGACTTAGCGACCATTTTGGCGACTTGTGTCAAAACTTGAAAAGGGTTTTTTTTCTCACATTTTAAAACATTCAGTTGAACTGAAATTTTATATACACGATTGTTTTGGATGACAATACGATACTTTAATGATAATTAATAAAAATTAATGACCACTTAATGTTGGGATTCGGTCATATGTATATACATATTTATATTAATTGTAACTATTTAATAAAAAAGTAGTTAAAGTAAAGTTTTTCTTTTATGATCTAAGTAGGAATTGACTTAATTTTTTTTTTTTAATATTACTTGTTGATTTCTCGATGTCTTTTAGCTTAGCTACATTGTTGAATGTACAATACGTAAGTACCAATCTTTTTTGTGAAGAGGAGAATAAAATAAATGATTAGAAACGGAATAAAAGCTTATAACAAAGTATTTATATACATTCAAAAGTCAAATCTCTAGGTTGACAATTAGTCTTTGCTTAAAAGAAACATTGCAGAGTCAACATCCACTCTTAAGATAGACGCCTTTTTCTTGTTCCCTGATCCCTGGAATTATTTTCTCAAGCCTCCACAAATCTATTCTCGTCATTTTTTCCCCTCCTTTTTTTTGGTATTTAATTCGGATGGCATCTTTCATGTTGTTTTTTTCTATCTTCTTCTCCTATCCACTCATTCTCCAGTGTATCAAAATGCATTCGACGTTTCCCGAATTGGTAAGTGAGTGCGAAAAAGTCGGTTTTTGCAGTCGGTTGAGCTCTAAGGACATTTGGCTTCCGTCCAAATCCTGAAGGCTTTACTTCGGTTAAGGAAGATGGGTGATAGAATAGATCCCGAGGGGCTTACGAACGTCACTGATTTTTCTGTTATGCTCTTCAGAGTTAACCGGTTCTGAAGCTTCGAAGAGAATTCCGGATTTTAAAGATAAGAAATGAAGTGAAAAGATAATAAAATTGAGACTGTTTCTTCCTGGACCTGAACTGTGGCTTTTTCTTAATAACGTGATAAGGTTTTCCTATTGTTATTTATGTGTCTGTGGTTTTTAAAGTGGAGTTTGGTTAAGCCTTGATGAGGGTTTATAGTGTTTATACAATGGTGTTTTAATCTATTGGCTGAGACTGGTCACTTTTATTATCTTAACAGAATATTTTTTTTAAGATTTATTTTTTCCTAAGTGTTGAAAGTATGCAGTAAATTGGCTTGCTTGAATCTGTTTTTTATTCAGACTTTTTTTACTTCTTTATTTTGTTACTCATAATTTTTTCGACTATAAGTTTAGTCTTCTTTTATGTGCATCTTATTTTGAATGATCTACGTGAATCAATAAAGCTTGCAACATAGTTACCAACAGTTAGTGTATACGAGTCATAGTTATAAACACGTGGGTGGCGTTACTTCTGTTGAATCGAGAGTCGAGAGCTCGAGTCCTAGTAGAACTGGTCCGTCGCCAATAGTCTTCGCTCACATTATACTTTTGAGCACTAGGATATAACTTATAGTGGGGTGGAGCATTAAGTCCGTACCATCAATATATCCTGAGTTCCGTTTGCATTTAATGCAAGCCGGACAATATATTCAGTTATCGAAGGTATGAACTAAAAATACATTAAAAAAATCAGATAGATATTAAGAATGGAGTCAAGTTATATCATTAACATTTATTAGGGAAATAACTCTGAACTATGTATGTATTTGATAAAATTGATTGATATTTGAGCAAGATTTGTATCTATCTTTCAAAATACTTATCCCCTTAAGACCCAACTCGTCCATTGTGCAACTGAGACATTCTATTATCCCTTTAAGACCCGAAATATTTTTATCATTAAATATTACATTTTTCTGGTTATTAACGCTATACTGACCTCAATGACACTAGAACAAGTAATTAAAAAACTTTTGCTGCTCCCCCTAGAACGTGGAGTTCCCCAGCACGAACGTGAGGGTTGAGTCTTAAAAAGGGTTAAATGAAGGGGACTTTTTAATGCTTAAGAGAAAAAAAAATGGAGAACGAATTGTGAATTGTAAGTGTTTTATTCAATGTATTTCATTTATTGTATTTCTACCATTCAACATTATTCTATTTCAAGTGGCCTCAATACTCAGATAGTCATGATATCTAGCTCACGGCCAGCATTGTTGTCGTCGAGTCTCGAACTCTCCTCGGTCCTGATCCTAGTAAGGACCTCCTTATAGCAGGTCTTATGAGGTTTAATTCTGTCTAAGTTCAAAGTAGGTTGAAGCTTGGAGAAAGAAGTGCCTGCTCAGATACCGACATTGCCCCTTAACCACTGTTAAAAGTTATAAAGTGTGTCTCCAATATATATTCTTTGTATTGCTTCCAAGTATGATGTCAATAAACAAGAAATGTTTATTCAAAAGGAATTCAGAACAGGAAGAACAAAGTACGAGGGCTGCTTTTAAATAAGGTCCGTTTGTTTAAAAAAAATAACAACAATATTTTGTTTAAAAAAACTTTTATTTTAGGATTGTACAAACTTTTGCCTATTTTTCTACATAGTTGTCGAGTTTATTAGTATACTTGTCATACCTCAGAACTAAGTCTTAAAACCCTCTTCAAAGGAGTTTGCCGCCTGGATGGACAGCCAAGAGTTCACGGCCACTTTCACTTATTCGTTGTCACTGAAACGCTTCCCGTCGCCTGTGTTTGAGGTACCGGAAAAGGTGGAAATTGCTCGGAGCTGTATGGCGCATGGTCCAAAACCTCCCAGCCAAAAGATTCGATTAACTCCTGAATCATTCGAGAAGTGTAAGGCCTTGCGTTATCGTGGAGGAGCAAAACACCTTTCGGCAGGATGCTGCGCCGTTTGTTTTGCAATGCTCTTCGGAGCTTCCACAAAGTTGCCCAGTAGGCACCTGAGTTGATCGTTGTGCCTTGCGGCATAAAGTCCACCAGCAAAACACCGCGCCGGTCCCAGAAAACTGTTGCCTTAATCTTGCGCTTTGACAGCGTTTGTTTGGCTTTGACCTTAACGGGAAAGGATGTGTGTTGCTATTCCATCGACTGCTGCTTTGATTTCGGGGTGATAAGGGACACCCATGTAAGTAACGATTCGACTCAATATGTTATCTCCTTCTTCCTCGTAACGAATCAAAAAATCCAATGAAATGGCAAGCCTCTTCTCTTTGTGTTCCGCTGTGAGGAGCCTGGATACACACCGATAACACAATTTCTTAAAGCTGAGGTCTTCAATCACAATTTTGTACACCACCGACCGAGAAACGTCGGGAACTTCCAATGAAAGAGGGGTTATCATGAATATCCTGTTCTCACGAATTTTTGTTTCAACTGCTTGCATCAAATCATCAGTGATTACAAAGGGCTGGCCTAAGCGTTCTTCATCATGGACGTTTGTTAGCCCATTTTTAAACTTCCTGACCCATTTTCGAACTTTGCTGTCACTCATTGCTTCTGTGTCATAGGTTTGTGTTTTCGGCGATGAAAGTCTGCAGCCGAAGTGTTTTTCGCAGTCAAAAAAATGTATAACAGACCGTATCTCACACTTGGTGGGAGATTCAATCGCCTTAAGCATTTTAAAGATGCACAGTGATTCTTACACGCCTGCTACAGAGTTGGAAAATACTGATCAGTGACGCAGAGACTTGTTACGGCACATGCGTGAACTAGGGAACTATACTTTAAAAATAACCCTCGTATTTCCATATTATTCTGTCGACAATATTAACCTCCCATCATTTCTGCACTTGCGCTGGAAAAATTCCCGCGCATGTTCCTTCCATTTTAGTCCTTCGACAAATAAATGAGCAAAGATTTAAAAAGATTAAATGCAGTGGATCTATTCAATTATCTACGACTGAAATAAACTTAAGATCTAATAACTACATTTTTCAGGTGGTCAAAATGCTAACTTATTTACTTACGTGGGAGAACCGAGCTCACACAAAGGGTTTCGAGCTGAGACCGGTCACAGTGCTGTTGTAGTTTCAAAAATCGTGACAAATGATATTTTTTTTACATAGACGACACCACATAGATTCGACTTAGTACAAGTCTAAATGCTGCCAAGCGGCTCCATGATCTTTTTTGTTTGTTTTTTTTCATTTTGCTAAGCCCCACAGATTTTCCGGTGAGTATAACACCGTATTTTTGCATTTTTATTGAAACAAGATATACAATATTTCTCACTACAAAGTAAAATAATTACAGCGTTTGAGCATGCATAGGATAGTTTTCTACAATTGGATGTATATCAGGGCATTTGGCGAAGTTTTTTTTTTTTTTTTGAGTTTGACAAAATTGGTCGATGATATAATGCGTAATTCCAATGAATAGTTTTTATTTTAAAATTTGTTTCAATTTCTTCGCCTGTTTAAGGTATCCGACTACGTTCGGAACCGTGATTTTGAAAAAGCGCATAAATGGATAATTTTCATGGTATTTAGTGTCACTTAGATTAGAATACATGTATAAAATTGTTTTAAGAACATTATGATAAAAAAAATTATTTAAATCCAATATTTTGGCAAAAAATGAACTTAGAATAACCTCTTTTTCAAAATGCTCTCCTTTTATAAAAATGCTTCTATAATAATAATAATATTATATATATATACTCTTTTATAAAGTAAAAACTTCTCCAGAGAGTCTGAACTAAGAGTTTTGAAAAATTCACGTTATTTTCAGAGTTACTTCTAAGTGAAATAATTATTGGCGTTTTTTCTTTAAAATTTCTCTCCTCTGTTGTAGTAAAATATGGATAAATTCACTTCTAAGATATATTTCCAAAATTCTAATTGAGCCTCTGTACAGAGGTTTGTGCTATATACAGGAAAAATATTATTATAATAGACGCATTTTTCATAAAAGGAGAATGTTTTGAAAATGGGTCATTCTATGTTCATTTTTTGTCAAAATATTATACTTAAATAATTTTTTTATTGTAATACTATTCTCAAAACAATTTTATATACGTTTTCTAATCTAAGTGACACTAAATCGTATTTATCGTAGATATCTACAATAAATATGCATTTTAATATAGCTAATTGAGTCATTCTACAAATGAACAGTTAGATAGATCATATTTTGGAAAAAAGGAGAAAAGAGACGGACTCACTCATCACGAGATCTCTGGAATTATTAAGCATACATACTTGAAATTTGGCAGTCATGTTTATTTCATTAAATAGAAATCCTCTAGGAACGGGTTTCATGGCAAGTCGACTTAAGAGGGGAAGGTGCTACAGGAGCGTTATAAACCCCATTTTTGAACCTAGGTATTTGAAACTATACAGACATGTTTCTTTTGTGGATAAGAGATTTGCTGAGATCAACTTTTCCAGAAATCGAGTCCCAAGAGGAATGGGGCATTATAGACTAAAGTTTGCGTTCTTGAACTGTTAGATGTGCAAACTTGAGATTTGTCAGGCATGTTTCTTTTGCCGTTTAGAGATTCACTAAGAGCAGGTTTTACGGAAATCGATTCCTAAAAGGGCGAGTGCGGGGACTTTAAAGATAAATAAATTTTCGTCTTAGAATTTTAAGTACTAACCTTTTTAAATCAAGAGACGAGGACTACACGAATTTTTTTTGAATACAATCGAAAGTTTAATGAAAGGACTTCAATCAACGTTTAATGAAAGGATATCAATAATTTCAAGACAACATAATATGCATTGGGAGATTTCATTGAAGTGAGAGGGTAACAGCGAGTAATAATAATAATAAATAAGATCTATATCATGCAAACAAGGAAACTTGTATTTGAAAGTATATTTTCAAAGGAAGAAATGAAAAACAAATGGCGTTAGATTTTCTAAAAAAAGAAAAGAATTCGAATAATTTAGATACAAAGAAATTTAAAAAAAAACCCCATAAAATATTTATTATAGTGTGAAACAAGTGTAGAAATACATTAGTCTTCAAGCTTAACTATAAATGCTTGTTAATAAGCCTGTTACAAAGCCACAAAAATGCGAATGAGAAGGTGATTTCAGATTCCTTTTAGTATTTTCCTTTCTACATTCATTCTTATGATGTAAAAAAGAAAGAAAAAGAAACACTCAGAAAAATTAGTTAAACAAATTATTTCTTATACAAATATAGTATATATATTAAATATCTATAACACTACAGAGACTCTTAAACAATACAGTATAAAAATAACATTTAATATAATTTTATATTAGAATATAACACTTTAGTACAACACTGTTTCCATAAATTTCATCTAAAATTAACATTTCCATGAACATCATTTTTATCTAAAACAGAAATTCAGCAGCATACGTCTGCGTAGTTTAAATTTTTTAAATTTTATTTCCTCACATAGTGAAATCCACCATTTCCTTTCAGAACCCGGATGTAGATTCTAGTGGTGTGGAGCACATAATATTCCATATCCTCAGTATCCTGTATTCCGTCTGTATTTGATGTAAACCAGACGAAATGTTTAGATGTAGTAGATATAAACTGGAAATACCTAAGGAAAATTCAGACAGAGAGCATTCTACATATACCATTAAATTTTAAGTTTATCTGCTTGGGACCGTTGTGATATAGAAAGGAATTCTGCGAGTGTATTGCCCAGTATAATAGTTTGTGAACTCAAACACAATTTTATCTTAAATAACAAATAAAACAAGAATCATTATAGAAGATAATACTTTCTGAGAGTATTAATATTATATATATATATATATATATATATATATATATATATATATTTATACACAATTTGCATTATAAGCAAATTCTATATCCATTTTAATAAATATATATATTTTTTTGTGAATAGAGGAATACTCAGTTCTTTAAACGGAATATATAATATATTGTATTTGAAGGTATGATTGCTTATTCACAGTTCTTCAAAGAGTGCCGAAAACCTTGTGTTTATCTAATTCCAAAACATTTAATGAAATATTACGTGGAAATCTTTCAAATAATGTTTTAAAAAAATATTGCTTTATTTTGAAATTAATTCATTGCGATAATTGATCAAATTTAAACATGGATTATTTAAAATGTTTTATTAAATTTGGAATTTTTAAAATAATTAAAAGATGATTACTAGATCTATTATATAAGGGAAACTAAGACCAATTTTATTAAAAATAATAGTTAGGGAAAAAGTTGTGGGTTTAAAGTTAATACAATTCATTGCTTATCATCAATATTTTTATTCAAATCAGACGATTTTTCAGTCTCTTAGTGAACCTTTTATGACAAAAAAGAGTATTTTCGATGTCTATTAGCTCTGAACGAATTCCTTTATCTCGAAAAAGGAATGTGTTTTTACTAAGAATGATCCATATACAATTTACATCTAGCCTGCTGCTTTAATTTTTTGAAATAATATATTACATTACCAAAAAAACGTTGCTATTATAAGGTTTCATTATACTGTTCCATAAAAAAAAAATTCAAAGTTTGCTTTCTTTCGAAAAATGTTGTGCTTCAATGTCATTTTTTTCTCTTTCCTGTTAAAGATTCAATTCAAACCCATGCATGAAGTAACATCCTTCATAAAATAACTTTATGTTTGAAACAACCTAAATGTGCATGCAAGAGATTGTCAAAAATGTTTAATAATTCAAATCTTAAATGTTTTTAAAACGAAGTGTATATTACTCATTTCCAATACTATTAGCTAACCTCTCTATATATTTATTTATTTATCTTGGTGGAATAATTTTCAATTGTTAATAAAATACATTTTAAAGCACTCCATTGAGCTGAAATTTTATATACATGATTATTTTAGATGACAATACAGTAATTTAATCTTTATTTATAAAAATTAATTGATTAAAACTAATTATTTAAAGAATTACACATACAGCCACGTTGGCATCATTTTTGGTGATTTGTGTCAAAATTTGAAAAGGATTTTTTTCTCACGCTTTAAAGCATTCAGTTGAACTGAAATTTTATATGCACGATTGTTTTGGTTAACAATACGATACTTAAATCATAATTAATGAAAATTAATAACCCCTTAATGTTGTAATTTTGTCGTATGTATATACATATTTATATTGATTGTAACTATTTAATAAAAAGTAGCTAAAATAAAATTTTTCTTTGTTGATCTAAGTAGGAATTGACTTAAAAAATCTTTTTTTATATAACTTGTTTATATATATAAGTATATCTCAAAACATTTATCCGACATAATTTGTTTCATAAAATTCCAGTAAAAATTTAAGATTTCCGCTTTTTAATTTCTCGTTTCCAAAAGATTCATTGGAATCTTGAGATGTGAATCGACGTGATGCTTCTTTCATTTAAGCTAATAAAGCACGTTACACAGTTTACTAAACAGCAGCAATTGATTCTACAATAATATTGTTAGGTAGATAGGGGATTTTATGCAATCACTCACAAAATAGCTAGGCAGTTTTTTTAAGAGCGATGAGAATTTATTGTCGAAAAACGAGCCTTAAAATACAGCAGCTATATTCGCAGATTAAATATCAGAAGGTCTTCACACCTTCTACGACTCTCAGACACTGCTATCCGTGTCTAAAATGCAAATAAGAAAAATATTATTCACAAGCACTCATTCGTCGTACTCAACAACCGAAGCAATAAATAATCGCTGGTCGACTGTTCACGTTCAAATCAATACTACTCTTCAACGGTCAAAACAAGACTGATTCAGTTTCTGCGAGTGCCTCCCTATTTATAGTTCTCAAGGATTTTTGGAGAAAATTCCGTTTGCCTCATAGATCGTGATATTAGTAGATTTCACCACTAATTTCCAGAATAATCCATAGGGTCACGAACTCGCCAAATATGGTCACCGAAAATGATGCCAATTTGGCTCCATCCCCAAGATTTCGCCAAGTTTTCAGTGAATGGCCATTATAATGTAAGGAACGGCATTGTGCTTGCAAATATTACAACTTTAACATAAAATAAATACAAAATAGAGTAACATAAACGTATTAAACATCTATATGTAAATTACTCACACTATTTTAAGTATTCTTTACACAAAATTCGTAGTAATATCATATTTATTCTTATCTCAAAAACTAGGTCTCTAAGTTTTCTTTTAGGTCCTCGGGAAAGATGGCCTACAGGAATATTTGTTTTTAATCAATTGGACGAAGCCATCATGTTTGCAGATATGACCAGTTATGATTCCTAGATCAATTTATGTATCTTCTGAACAACTTTCGATTTACATTCTGAATCTATGCATTTCCTATCACTTGACTATGGTTCACAATTATGAGAGGTCTGTCACCAATATTCTTTGCGTGTTACTTCTTCGTCAATATATACTTAATCATGATTCTATGCATAAAGCTTTTAGTACTCTAATTCCATTTGTAATCCATAGTTCTTTAGTTAGTAGTAGTTAACTGAAAAATCAAGTAAAAACACAATAATACTTATTAACTAACACAATATTAAATTAAATTTGAAATGTCATAAATTCAGGAAGAAAATCCCAGTAACATGCATGCGAGAAAATGCTACTTTTATTAAAATTTTCCCCCCCCAAAAGAAAAAATGCATATTTTAAATGGCAATTTTTTAAAAAAAACTTTTTTAACAGAATTATAAAATGATTTTTAAAACTTTTTTTGGGGTGACCTTTTTTAATTCAATTTTATTTATTAAAAAATTTTTTTCCCATAAAATTTTTATTAAAAAACTAAATATTTATTTTAAAATTTTTATCATGGCGGTATTAGATTAGAAACTCTTGTAAATTAAGTTTAGAAGTATTTTACGAAAACAAAATAGTTATATATATATATATGTGTGTGTGTGTTATCGGTAACCGGCGGTAATCTTTTTTTCCAGCGGAAAAAATTAGACATTAAAGATATTAAGGTTCCATCTAAAAGTGTTTATGAAGAGAGAATTTTTTTTATGAACATGAAGGATGAAGGGACTGAAAAAAATAAACATATAATTAAACTTCCATATTTAGACAACAAAATTAAACTTGAAGAGAGAGAGAGAGAGTTTTCTAAGTTCAATATTTTGCACATAATGGAGAAGCCACATCTAGAAAAAAGACAAAACTTCGAAGGAGATTAATATATTATGCGCAATATGCAGAAAATATGGAAAACAGCAATTTCTGTTTAATTCTACAAATAAACTAATAGTTTATATAAATGAAGAACCAGGAACCGGATTAGTGAGTTGATATTTACCGAAAGAAATCCTAGCATCGTTACACACGTTTCAAACGATAACTGACTAAATTAGTTCAGTGGTAATGCTAAATCAATTTTTTTTTTTAAAAAAAAACGTATATTAGGCACTAATTAGCTAATAGTTATATTTATAAATCTTAGGTTATTATATCATTTTGAATACAGAAATGTTTTCAATTCAAAAATACGAATGAAACTGTTCAATAATTGTGGAAAAAATAAAACAATGTAATAAATCAAATTTTTGAAAGCTTTAATGGGAAGACGAAGGTATAAAAAATGTTCTTGTAAAAGTGAGGAAATTTTTTAAAAATTTACTTTAATTTTTTTCTGAATTGTTAGAAATATCCATACAATTTTCAAGATTTAGTATTTAGTGGAACAAAGTCAAAATCTATTTAAATACCATTTAAAATCTATTCTATTTAGAAATATAAGTTGTTTATTCAAACTTATGCTTTTACAATTAAACAATAAAAAAAATCATTAAATTGTTTAATGCGTAGAAGGAGTCATTATAAACATTATAAACAAAAATGTATTCATATATTTTTTATTCTTGTAATTATTTTGCATTATTTATCTTCGTGTAGCTTGTGTTAAAAGTAGTTGAAACAGTTTTGTAAAAATCGTTTTTGCCTTTCAAATATCTAATTTCGTAAATGTAAAGATATCGCCTGTAGATAAATATTATTACTATTTGCTATGCAGGTTTAGAATATATATCTTGCACTCAGAATTTATTCTATTTCTTACAGTTTTGTTATTATTTAGTTCATCTTTAAGCTTGAAATAAAAAAAAATTTAACACCAGTTTGTTTCGTCTTTTGTTCGTGTATGATTATTTTATTAGAATGGTTGTAAAACCGATTTGGAAGGTAAATACTTTTTAAATAAATATATTAAATGTATTTATGTGAAACATAAAAAGTCTATTGTGACTTTTAATGGGTGTTTGTGTTTGTTCGTCGTGAATTATATTATTTTCATTTATAAATTTAACGCAAAGCATAAGTGATAGTTTAAAAATTTTAACAGCAATTTGTATTGCGGAAACTGTATTGCATGAGACTTTAAGAAGGAAATATGATATTAATATTAAAGTAAGAGATTCAGAAAAGAAACTTAAAGTTGAAAGCCTTGAAGAAGTTAAAAGTATAATTCGTTGGATTAATGAAATAATTTTTTCGTCTGAACAGTCATTTGATAAATACTCTTCTAGAACGAACTGAGTTAGTATTAGTATTAGAAAGAAAGGTTACACACAGATGGTAATATGTTGTAATATTTTATAATAAGTACAAAATAATGGCAGAATATATTATAAAGTAAAACTGGTAGATAACTATGTTAGAATTAATTGATTAACTTGCGATGAACACATGCTAAAAGCGATAAAAATTAATTTCCGCATTTTGTCTTAGTATTATTTTAATAAGCTAAGTAAAAAAATTTTTAAGGTGACACGGTACCACTTTTAAACACTTTTTTATTATTTGTAATATTTGGAGTAAAATTTAAATTGAATTTAAATTAATAACATGATCGTTTTGTATGGTTAACCTGGTAATAATCCCGCATAAATTGCTTAGAATTTATTGAATAATGTTTCTAAAACTTAAAATTTTTAAAAAGCTTCTAAAGTTTTCAAAGTTTTTTTCAAAATATGCATATTTTCTTACAAAAAACTTTTTACAGCAAAAATACTACACAAAACTAATGCAATTGAGTTTTTATTAGCTTTTTCAATGTTGAACATGCAAAAAATTTTCAAGAATTCATTAACTTTATATTTTCAAGAAAAATTACTACACTTCTAAGAGCTAATTCCAAGAACAGTTCCTCAAAATTTATATTTTAGAATATTTAAAAAAAACCCACTACTATTTCTATAGTTTAAGAAGTCTTAGGGTTTCTAAAAATAGTATAATTAATTTAAAGTTTCAATTCCATGAATAGTATGATAATAAAATTCACCGAATAATCAGAAACTTTTTCGAAATGTTAATTAAATTATATTTAAAGCTGCTTAACCATAAAAATAGGAAAAAAGGTTCAACAATAAAAAAAGTATACTTGTATAATGAATATGTAAAAGAAAACAAAAGCAAAAGATCAATATTTCATAAAATTTTATCGTAGCAATTATAAAAATACACACACCTGGAGCCCTTTCCCAAATTTGGAAAATAGTGTTCTTCTAAGAAAAGAATTCATGCAAAAGAATTTAATAGAAAAAGTACTTTTTTATAAAAAAAAAAAATGTGAAAAATAGTTTATTTAAAAATTTTTTATTTTTTTCGAAAGAAATAGGGGAATCAAATTTTAAAAACTAGTACGCTTTTTCTTGCACTGCCTTAATTCCTTAAAAAAATCTCTTTATTGTTTTATTTGTTGCTATTCGTTCGCTTTTTCAACAAAAAGAAGAAATAATTTTTATTCCATATTATAATAATAAAAATACTGTGCTTCATTATTTTTAGGTGCTTTAATAATTTTCATTTATTAAATTTTCCTTAAATAATTTGAATTTAGTGTTTGAAAAATTCGTAATATACATAGATATAGATATATGTAATATAATTTGCTTTAATCTTCTCTTGAGAGATTTTTATCCATAATAAACTTCAGTCTTCTAAGACTTCACATTAAAATTAATTTCTAGTTTACCTGCCGAACGGGAAGTATATAGCCACAACTTTCTTCCCAAAACTAAAAGTTAAGCGTTTGCAAATAAAGGATCTGTATCTGGACCAATCAAAAATGACTGTACTGGAAACTATATTATTTTAATAGCTGCAGGTTAGCCATCACTATAAAAAGACGAGATTTCTAGATGAACTAGAAAAAAAATATAAATAAAGTCAATTCCTGCTTGAAAACAAATTAAGCTTTTCATACATGGTAGTTGGATAACCGATGTATTCTATCGCCATCTAGTGTCTTCATTCGGAACAAATTTAATTTTTTCCCATATAAAACTAATTTTTATTTCTTTAATTTAATTAATGAATTAATAATTGAAAAAACTGTATTAACGTCAAGAGTCATCAACTACAAATTTTAAAAAATGTATTTGAACTTGAATGGATGAATAATTAGTATTTTATTAACGATTGAAAATTTGAACACACACACACATATATATATATAGGGAACTAATAGTAGGAATTGAAAAAAATGGTTGTTTTTGAGAACATGAGATAAACCGCGGTTTTTAATGTCTTGCTTTGTTTGTGTGTTGCAACTTGTTTTATTTTTGTGACTGTTTATTCTACATAAAATAATGTAGATTTTAAAACAGCAATATTTCGCCTTATCAATCATTTCAACAAAACAAATGAATTGATTCAGCCAACAAAATGTCTTCATTAAAACCCAAACTTTGAAATACACACACATGATCTTAGACGGTACACAAAAACTTTCTTCCAACGTTCGGTAGATCTTAGCCTTTTATATCTTCCTTTGAGAATCACATGATTTTGGGTAGTGAATACCGTGATTGATCAGAATAAATGTGTTGGTGAAATCTTGCATCATCTTATTTTAAAATGCAACAACGCGGCAGTTTTTGAAGAGATAAAGTTGTAGTTATTTCCAATTTAGAGGATAAACTGAAATAAAATTATCACGTATGTTCTTTGTTCAAGACCATCAAAAGCTAAATAAAATCCTTCGACTAAAAATTTAAATGGGGAATCATTTTATAAACCCCTAGTATAAACAATAAATATATAAAATTAGTATAGTACAGGGATGGCGAACCATTGGCACGCGTGCCATTGATGGTACGCGGCACAATATTTTGGGCACGCCATCGATCAACCACGATTGATTCTTCAATAAAAGAATTTTCAGTGAAATTTTCTCAGTTCTAAGTACCCTGATGTGATATTATTTGATAAATTGAACTTGCTCCAATTCGATAGGTTGGAAATTGAAGAATTTTTGAAATGCAACTTATTGATTTCTTGTCTAGTTCCATATGGATTCAAAAATTTATTGAAACAAGGAAAAATATTGATTGAAACAGAAAGATTAACAAGCAATAAAAGTAAAAATGCCAGTAACGAAATTTTGGAAACATTAAATTCGATTGAAGATACGTTTAACTGTTTGAAGAAGAAGGCTCATGCTATTTTAACCATATTTTCATCGACCTATGCCTACGAGTCATTATTTTCAGAGATGAATAACATAAAAGACGCGCTTAAAAATCATTTGGCAGATGATTCCAATTCAGCACGTATTCTGCTAAAAGTAACATCTTACCCAATCCTAATATTATTCATTTATTTGTCATCTAATCTGCAACAGCAGAAATTGCACTTATGTTACTTTATATAATTTGAATTTTACGCTTAACTAAAACATTTAGTAATATAAAATACAAAATATATTTTTCTGTAGTAAATAAACAGTTTTGTGTTGTTAGTATTTGGTTTTATTGTTTTCCAATAATCACAAGTCAAAATTATTTGACGGCACGTCTATACCTCATCGAGTTATTCTTTATAAAAAAAATGGCACGTTAACCCATAAGGGTTCGCCACCCCTGATATAGTATCATTACATAAAACAAACATATAAACTAGTGTTCAGAATTAAGAGAATTTTTAGATTATGTCGATCATCTCTCTAAAACTACTGACAGATTTTAATGAAATTTGGTATGTATATGAGCTGATATAAAGCAAAACAATAACAATAATAACAATCCAATTGTTAAAATACGTGTGCATGATCTTGCGTGACACTAATCATAAGCAAAGGTGTGGAACAGCAGTTACAGAATATAACAAAAAAATGGTAAATATGGGGTAGGTCCCGTTTTTTAGATAAAACAGGCCACACACCGTGATTTTATACGGGAAATTAGAGAATTTTTGAGTCCTTGTGGCAATTAATTACACTCGTTCAGAAATTCTGTTTTCAGCCCCAGTACAATTCTCGGATGGAAGTTGAGAGTTTCTATTGCCCTCCCCAGAACGTCCTAGGCATGCTCTATACCAGCGATACTCAACATGCGGCCCACCGGGCCTCTTTACGTGGCCCGGTCATGGCCCTTTGCTCTGAGAAATTCAATTATTTATGAAAATGTGGTGGGAAATTCTTTGTTAAAAAAAATAAGAAACGAGTCTTACAGTAGTCGCATATGATGTGTAACATCTGACATGTTATCGTGGTAAATACGCAATATTTACTTTTTTCCTGAAATGATATGAATCGGGTATGATTGGAAATAATTTTCTATCGAATAATTATATCTTTAATGAAAATTGCATTTAATAAAACAAAAGGAGTAAAGCAATATTTTATCAAAAATAATTATTCTTGCTCAATTTGGGGAAGAGTGGAGACAATAGTCTTATGATATCTAAAATATGACACATATACTTGTGATTTCAAAGTATTTAAAAATCGTTGAAAAATAGAACCAATAACAGTACCACTGCTAGCAGTCGAAAGATTTTGATTTGTGTTCATTTCGAGCTTGAGTTTATCATTCATAAAAGCTATGAGCGGCGCTCAGCTTTTGGCAAATTGAAGTTAAAGTAAAAATCACCACTCAAAATCAGGGGAAGCGAGTGATAATTTTTTTAAAAGAGCAGAACCACCTTCGTTATATGGTAAAAGTACAAAATGCAGGAAATCTTTAAATTTTTTTAACCGTTTGATTCGAAGAAACGTATACGACCACCGAAATCACTATTTGTCCATTTTCAAATACGCATTCTTCCGTACTTATGTCCTCCAATATCGTGACTAACGGGTTTAGAATCCAGCGCTCGAGTGCTTGATAGCTACTAGAGTTGGACCCCCATGCGAAGGTAGCGAAAAGACACAGCCACGCACTCTAATTGGTCAAACCAAGTACCTCGCGCTTATGTCACATTCTGTTACACACATCCGTCCCTTTTCACGGAATCACTCCCACAAATATCCAGCAACCGAGAGGAAAGATGTTACACATCAAAAATCAAATATATCAATTTTGCTTTTTGTTGTCCATGTCGTATGGGTGTGAATTGATATTTTTTCCCTTCAGATTAGTGATCATAGACAACATGAGAGTATCGATCATTTTATGAGTGGAACTAATTTTTAACTATCTTTCATATCTTACAAGTGAAAAATATTCGAAAAAATAGATTGTTTCAAGACGATTGGGAAGTTAACTATTTTGTAGTGAAAAGCAAGCATGGTTCAGTAATTGTTTGATTTGCTACGAAAGAGTGTTGTATTTAAAAAAAAAAACCAATAAACAAGAATCACATTCAATGACAATTTTCCTCGAAACTGTCTTTCAAGAGGTAATAAATAGGCTTTCTTGAATAATCTTTGCAACAGCAACAAAGTGTTTTGTCAGTGGTAATATCACAGCGGTAACAAAGACAGCCTATGAAGTTTGTTACATTATTGGTAATCATATGAAACCGTTTACTGGTACAGAAGTTATGAAAGAGCGATTCTTAAATGCTTTCAATTTAGAAAATTTAGTGACAAAAATAAAAAAATATAAAAAAATAATAATTAAAAAAAGCAAAATAGGAGTTTTAATATTTTGATCAATTTCCACATGCTAAATTTTCTATGTTATCTTGGTCTTAAAGGATTTCTCCAACCCCCTTCATTAATTCTCATGTTGCGTCCAGCGTGAAAGAACTTCTATATGTATGCGGTCCGGCAGAAAAAAGGGTTGAGTACCCCTGCTCTATATGGATGAGGTTTGGGTTCCTAACTGGCTAATCCATTCGATGAATATCCTCACTTTCCTGAAATTTGTTGACTAGATAAGATATATGGGCCTCGCGTTACCATTCATTAAAATAAAACCAAGGCCAGCTGCACCCGTGAAAAGGTGAACATAGGGCTCCAAAACCACATACGTAGGTCTTACAGCAGGCACAATGCATTTTTCAAAGACAAAGCGGCATGAGAGGCCATCCAAACTGACGCCTGCCCAAGTGATCAAGCTTCCGCTATCACAATGGACCATTTCTCGGACATCGCAGGGCAGGTAGCGAGTTCCTCGTCTTCACCATATATATAAAAGAATATACGGATATTCTTCCGCGAGTTTGACCAGGGATGTCAAACTCGCGGCCCGGTCAGTATAAGGCACACAATAATACACTTTAAAATATCAAAATTTCTCCCGAAATAAAAAAGATAGTAGCAGAGAAGAGATGTCAAGAGTTAGGATGTCAGTGTTGTTCTTTTATTTGTGTTTATTATAATGTATTATTCGAAATAAACTTACTTTTCAATGAATATTGATTTTTTTTGCGGCCCACCTAAAGTTAAATTTTGTTTGCCTGGCCCACGTCAGCCTTTGAGATTGACATCCTTCTTGTACACATATGTATATTGTATGTTTATACATATATATATATATATATATATATATAAGGATAGTTAAATTAGATTAAAAATTAAATTCTCTATCTAACACTTAACTCATCTTTTACATTTCATCTTCAAGTGTCAAACTAATCACCCATTTATTTCTTCCGAACATATGGCCTAGCCAATAAACATGTCTAATTCCAGATCGTTATATTTAATAGCCCTATATGTCAGCATTAACTTTCAAGAGCACTCATGAACGCCGCAATCGGTGTTTTAAGTGTCTAACCCACTTAAGATTTTCGGTGGCGTTCTTTTTCTCTCTGCCTCTTGCTTCAGAAGAGATGTACTCATTCTAGAATAAAGACCTTTTTTAAAACTAAGTCTGTTTCTGACTCCAAAATCATATATATATATATATACATATTATATTTAACCAATCTGCTTGTGTAATATGAACATTTAAGTTTACATCATTCAAATAGATATAGAACGAATTATTGTTACAATTCAACATTAAAGCTGAATATAATATTGTATAAAATTTGTTGAAGCATTTAAAATGCAAAAGTTAAACAAATTATAATCGTTGAGAAGACGCACTCCAGAACGCTCAAGATTTATTTGGTATGAGTCACGTGAATTAGAATGACGAAACGACATCTTGAGCTGATATGATACACTCTCCAAATACTTTTATACTACAAGATAATTTTGTGTGGGAGTTTCAGTTCCGATTAATTAAATCCACGTCTCAAATGTAAAACGTCAGTTCTGAGCCGGCGATCATGGTTAGTCGCCTATAGTATCCACAATACTAGTAATGCTATGAGACACATTAATGAAACATTTCTATACTTAAAAAAATTAAGACTGATCTAAGAATATTTGAGAAATTTTATTTAAATAGTACTGTGGATGTAATAATGAAAAAATTACCTAAAAATGAAGGGGAAATTGCTATATTATACTGCTATACAAAACAGTAAAACGAGTCTAAAAAAATAATTCTTTTAGATTCCACGTAGTAAGTATTAACCTTTGTAACGTACGCCACCTAGACCTTTACTAAAACAATTACACTTTAATGGTGTTGAATCTGGTAGCTAAAAACCCTGTTGCAATGTTAAAAAATGCATTCTTTTACAAAAAGAAAATCGTAAAAGAACACATAAAGTTCCTCATTAAGTAGAAACATTTTCTTTACTTACTGTGAAAGAAAAACGATAAAATAAAAGAAACGGAGGGAAAAAAAATGACAAAATCTGTAAATTTACTTACACACAAAATTTTTCTTCTGAAAAAAAAATAAAGAATGCAGGAGTGGGTTGAATAATGAAAAAAGAGCACCCCTAAACATTTATTCACACAAATTTCATTTCCCCCACTTTAATCCTATGAATTTTCTAATTTAATGGGGGTGCGATAGCAAAAAGTAGCGAAGGGAGGTAAAAAAACTGGGCCTAATAGCACATCCCATCTCCAAGTTGCTCTTTTGCTGTCTGTAATTTCCGCGGATTGCTCATTGACGTCACGAGCTGGTTGCCATAGAAACCGCCTGCTCGCTCTTTCTGAAATACTGGAAAGAGTAATCATTTACAGCCTTATTTACAATAGGCAGCGTTTTGAGTATTTTTGCTGATCAAATGCTCATGATGGGGAAGGTAGTTTGCATTCCTTTTTAAAACAAGATCCCATGCCTTGAAATATTGACCAAATTTTCTTAATGTTTGCATTCTTGTTTCTTTTTTCAATTCGTTATTTTGTTTTTCGGATTTACTTTTTTTTTGGGGGGGGGAAGCTGCAAGAGGGGAAAATCAAATTTACAAATGCTGTTACTGTTCGTTCTTTTCCCCTTTTAATCTTTAATTTGGAGGATGTGTTTTATTTTTTTTTTCAATAAATATATAGCTCGATTTTTCTTTTTCTCCTTTTTTTTTTCTTTCTCTCATACATTTGTTTGCTTTTTACTTTATTTGTTACTTTTTCTTTCTTTTGAAGTTTATTTTTTCAAAAAAACGTTGAACGATATAAAAAAGGAGAGATAAGCTCTAATGGAAATAAAGTTCTGATGTTTCGCTCCAGATGGTTTGAATCTAAAATCACTTTGAATTGATGAGCGCTTTCACATAAGCGATTTATTCAAAATGTTTCTTCCTTTCTTTTAAATTTTTTTTTTCTAATTTTCTCTGAAGATCAAATTTCACAAAATATCTTTTGAAAAGTATCTTCTTCAGAGAACTACTCAATTTATTTATCCGGAAATCATTTAAATATTATATCGCAAAAAAGTAACTAGGATGGATGCGCTAAAAAACTTAAAGGGAAGAGAGAGATATTCAATTACATTCAAATAGTTATTTTTGATCAAAATTCATGTGGTTTTTCTTAATGACTTCTTATAAATTCTAATTTTTCACTACTTTGAAAGGCGTTTTCTTAATGAATAAGGCTAGTTTAAAATATGTAATTAAAATTTGGAATCGGTTTACACAACATTACTGAGTATGAAATTTTAAACACTTTTGAGCAAAAGATGTTGGTTAGTTTTTTTTTCCTCTCAAATGAATGCCTTTTTAATAAATAAACAGATTAAAATTGTTTTTAAGTTCATGATTATAAATGAAAACAATATTTATTTTGTTATATAGTTTTTTAACCGAAGTGATACTATGATCGGAAAGATTTTTTATAGGCAAAGAGAAAATAATATTTCAAAAAAAATAATGTTAAGTGAATAAGAGTAACCCTGGCAAAAAATTCGGACGTGAAGTACGGCGACAAAAATAGATGCTCGTAGAAAGTTTCAAAAGGGTCTGGGGCAGGGGTGGTTAACCCACGTCACCCGTGCCACACTGTGGTACCGCTGAGTTGTAACAGTAGCACGTGAAGACTTGAAACTGAAAATTTGAAAAATTTGAAAACAATAATAAATACCAATTCTTTTTACAGTTTTATTGAAATGTGGTAGTCTCAGTTAAAAAGAAAAAATATCGAAATACAATTTAATTGAATTACAATAAGAAATTATTTACAAAATACTCATTCACATTTTTGCTTGCACTAACTTACCAAAGGAAATGCGCTCATGAGATTTTAGACTTTGAGGGGTCGGAGTCTGCTTTAAAATACCTGGAATAAAAGTATGAACTGTCCAATGAGTGTTTGCTACTTAAGAATGAGGATTGGCTTTGGGATTTAGCTTTTCTTACCGATACTATGTACATTTAAGGAATTTAAATTTTATATTATAAGGAAAAGATTGTACTTTTTGCACCCTAATTGCTCATTCATCTTCTTTTGTGAACAAACTATTACTTTTTTTTGTCCCAATCTTGGAGAAAAAAGATCAACACATTTACCATTAATGCAGGAGGCATTAACCATATTTCATAATTTTACGAGCTATGATAAAATTGAAAATTTTAAATCCATTTTGCAGAATGCATTCAGTGTTAGACTGGATGATTTTCAAGATGAAAAATATGCTGATATTTTCATACATCCCCAGAGTCCCAAAAACTCGACTCAATATGAACCGATGGTTGGTCGAGTTTTTGAAAATCCCGGGTTATCGAGAATGGGGTTAAAAAAGAATAAGTACGAGTGTTTCCGCAGAAAATATTTTACTGCACTTGTATGTATTGTTTGCTTGAGAATACAACAAAAAATAAACTGCCTAAATACCCTTAAGGAAAGGTAAAATGCGTCGGATCAGCAAATTCATTACCGATGTAATGAAGAATGGTTTCGACATCCTTTAGTCCCTCACTATGTGATATTTTAGAAGTTTGCTTGGTGTTCTCAATGTTAGCGTCCTCATCATTTTCCGGCATTTTTTCTTTAACTGTGACAGGACCTTGAACAAGTCGGCACGTGGGATTTTTTTGACCTGCAAAGGAGTGGTTGAGTTATCCGGACGGCTGGGCTATCGAGTGCCCAGTTTTCGGGACTTTATCGAAGTACAAAAGCGACTCACATTCACACAATCACTCATCACAAGATCCGAAAATATGAAATCTACTGACTTGAAATTCTGGAAGTATGCTTCTTTTGTTGAGTAGAAATCAGCAGAAATCGAGGTTTACGGAAATCAACTAAAAAGAGTTGCGGGGATTACTGGGGCGTATATTTAAAAAAAATTCGTTTATGAACTATTACACGTCCATACTTGAAATTTAGCAAGAATACTTCTTTTGTTTAGTTGGCTTAGATTGGGTTTTATGAAAATCTACACCAGAAGGGAGCTATGAAAACGTATAAAATATTTTTATAAATTCAGTTCTTAAACTATTAGATTTACAGATTTGAAATTTTTCAAGCATGTTTACCTTGTTGAGTAGAGATCCCGCTAAAAATATGTTTAACGGAAATAAACACTGATGAAATTACGGTGGTATAAAGGAAAATTACACTTCTGCTTTAGAAATTCATGTCCTGTCTCTTTTAAATCAAGAGATGAGGGCTCTAAGAATGTTTTTCAATAAAAAGGAAAGCATAATGCTAAGACTTAGATATCAATAACTTATATAAACAGTATATAATTATTCACCATCATGAAATACCTTGCAAAGTAGATGGGTAACGTTTAGTCGTATTATAAGTCTTACAGTTAAATTTATTCATATTTTTTATTTATATAGTTATGAATACTTTTTTCCTCTAAATTATTAAATATAAATAGAAATTCGCCATTTAGTAAGGTTTTTCATGTTTTATAAGGAAAGCTTTCAAATTAATCAAGAGGTTGAAATGAAAATTTGAAAACTTTGCTAATAAGTAATTACAAGGTACCATCCATATTATTTATTGATTTAAAATATATTAATTCATACATTTCAAATAATAATTTTACAAGTTTTGTTATCGATTATTATAATAAATTCGAGCATTTATTTAAAAACAAAGTACTTAAAAATAAACTAAATTGTTACAGTTTTTAACTTCGATAAGTATGGACGTTGCAGAATACAGTGACAAATGCTCTGAATATTTTGACAACTTACTAAGCAAACTGATTTTAAAATGAAAACCTTGTGCTCTAGATCTGAATGTGGGTCGTGTCATCGAATGTTCGACTAAAGGTATGGATCCCCAATGAGTTGTGTGGTAGGCTACTGATGATGATGAATATGAAGAGGAAAGAACGACATCACGATGATAAATGAGTCTTTGTTGGAAAACCTTTCAATCTTCATCTGCCACGAAAGGAATTCCAGGAGAGAAATATCTGTCACTTCTAATAACCGAGGAATTGAAACGAGGAGATCTAATAGTTGAGAATCTCAAAGACATATTTCTTTTGTTAAAAGCTACACATATGTTAAAACACTTCATTTCAGCGTTCAATTTTTTTTAAAAAAGTAAATAGTGTATAAAACAATTTAATTGCTATTATTTATGTTGTTAGAATGATTATGTTATGCAATAATATTTAAACCCAATGAGTGGATGTGTAGTGGTAGCATAAGGTAGATTTTTGTTATGTATAAGTATGCTAATTCTCCTAATGTTTCTTATAAGTATAATAAAAATTCAACAACTGTGGAACTCGGCCTTTCATTCCTACTGCAATGAGTCGATAAATGCTTACTATGCTTGCTTGGGGACTTAAACTCTGGGGGTCTCGCTTTAGACTGACCACCTGATCGGGACATCTGCTCTAGCACCTCAGCGCCCAATGGTCACGTATACTGGGATGAGCACATGTAGACCCTGGCCCTCATGGGCTTTTGCTGCATTAAGTTTGAGTTTATAATTGTGGAGCTAACACTTTGCTCATTTGTTGGCACAAAATGTTAAATAATGGTGCTTAAATCATATATTACTTTACATCAGGTTAACTTTCGATGGTACTTTCATACTATCGTAACAATGCCAATGTTCAAGATAATTCGCCGAATCTCAACCCTGATTTCGTATGTGTCGTACTCGCTGTATTGGCAACCATGTGTTTCGTTTCATATAGTGTCGTCAATCCGGTTGTGATAATACGTAAGTAGGTTTTCCATTTATACATTAGACAATTAAAATCATTAGCTGTTAAAATTAATTAAAGTCAGAGCCCTCAGTATCATTTTAAGGAAATTCAAAAAAATAGTTATCTAGATTCGTAAGTAATTTTACTTTGTACTGTTTTCTGATAAACACGTGGAGCTTTCAATGTCTGACGAATTTCAAAGTGGTATATACGAGAATCGTCCAGTAGTTTTGGCATAAATAAATAAAAACTAAGCAAGTGAACAAAAAAAATTTTTTTTTTTACGTAGTCATCTAGTCTACTTTGTTTTTCAATGTATTAACCGTAGTTATCATAGCCTTTATCGTAACGTAATGCCATTTTTTAAAATTCTGATGTTATATTTCTCAGTCACCCCAACGATGTAAGCCGTGATATCACTTCTTGTTTGAGGTCTTCATCATTTGCGAACTGCTTTCCACCGAGGTATAACTTAAATATTCAAAATTAGCGAAAAAGCACTCGATGCCAAATTAAGACGGTAAGGAGGACATTCAAAAATTTCCGACATACTATGTTGAAGCAATCGCTATGTTCGTGCTGATATGCGAGGTCACACACTGTCATGAACTAAAATTTTTTGGAAGACAGTACTGCACGTCACTTGTCTTGAATACCGCGTCTAAGTGGTTGAAGAGTTTTGATAGGCTAAATAATTTGGGCATTCAAAAAACGAATAATACCAAGCACTTAACGTCTGGAAGATTTTCGATGGTCAAAGCCACTTTGAAAGTTACTGAACAAAGAGGAACGAAACTTGGCTCACACTGAAGCTTGAAATAATTATATATGAAAAAGTATAAAATAATTTTTTACATATACAATTATTGTTCTTACTGCCGCTTGTTAAGTCCCCGAGGCATCTCTAATTACAAAACCACCCATCAAAGTGAACAGATTTGTTCGAATAGCACTATAGCATGAGCAATCATGTTTTTAAACTACCTCAGCTGCGCATTTAATATGAGCACAGAATTCTCACCCTTGTCTCATCAGCATTGAAATTTAAATCATTTGTACATCCCTTACCAGACTACATACCTGCCAAGTTTCGTGATAATAGCTTGATTTCATCTGGGTGCATATATTTTTTGTGACAGAGTATATATATATATATATATATATGAATACAAACAACAAATTTCAGGAAAATATAACTACTAATGTGTTCTAAGATTTTTGCGTTTAAAAATCTAAAGCTTTGATAAAGGTAAATAGCGTGGTTCTGTATAAATCTTGTTAGACATTTAAAAAAAAACAAAACAAAAAAAAAACATGCGAAATATTTTTCAGATTCGAATTTTTATGGTCTCCTTGTGTTGTTTTTCCAATCCCGTTCCCCGATCTCAAAGTAAACAAACCGATTCGAACCCGACCTTTTTGCAAGTTTCGTGATTTGTGGTTAGCAGCAACTGCAATGCAAATCGAGCAACTATTTAAACTCGGCTCGTGTTAGTTCTTTTTGGGGAGAAAGAAAGGAAATATAAGAAGTGTGTTTTAGCTCTTAAATGAAGAGCGGCTGGTTGGCTATGCAACTGTATGTTGCATCACCATTTTAAGATAATAAATTCGTTTTTAAAAATTAGACTGTAAGAAGACGGTTCGAATCGGATGTCTGGTAAAGATCATTTTTTTAAACTAAAATTTTATTAGTCAACTTATTGTTTTTGATCGCTCCAGTGACGAGCATATAAACTTTATCCTTGATTATTATTAAAATCATTTTTAAGAAACTGCATGCATCTTTATGCCTCCTCGACACAAAAATTTTCACTGCTTGTTTTGCCAAAGTTTGGGTTAGTTTACCAGGAAGTGTAACAAATTTTGCACATGTTTTAAAAATATGAAAATAACGCGAGCTTAAGTTTATTTTTTATAGCATTATTTTGTAAAATTTTATTCTAATCTACTGGGCATGAACGAACGCAATAAAGTCAGAATGATTCAGTTTTTAGTTTGTTTATACATTTAAGTCTCAAGAGCATATCTCCAGCTTAACTGTTAATACGAATTGCAGTGTGATTAATAGATTTTGGTCTTCGAAACTCTCTTTGTTTTAAAGTTTTCAGGGCAACAATTGTTAAGTACCATGAATAAACAGAAGGAAGTTCGTAAAAATATTATAATAACTCTATTACTGTATATAAAGTATTGCACTTATCGTTTAACCTCGATAGTGATTAATTAAATCCTATTATTAAAATAGCTATTTTTTTAATGAAGTTTTATGTGAGTAGTGGTTGCTGAGAATCATGGTCGTGAACTTGTGGTCTGGAATTGTTTCTGTGGAGTTGAGGGCTCGAGTCTTGAGGCCGTTTATGACTCGCCATGTTATGGATTGATACACGTTAAATCTGTGACTGGGCTTTATCGCGCCTTCTAACTAATCCTCTTGAAGAATCAGAATGACATTTCAATCTTTCTCATGAAGAAAACGCGATATACAGATTAATGAATAAATATATAAGGTAGCTTTAGCATTCGCGAATTAGTCGGCTGGAGGGCGGAGATTCATATAGGACATATATAGGAGCCATATAGAAGTCGGCTAGAAGCCGGAAATTTGAATAGAAGCTGGATCAAGTCGGATATAGAGAATATATAGATTATTATATTAAAAGAATAGAGAGAGGATATACAAGAGGAAGCCATAAAGCTTTGTTGATGATCGCCATGTGATATTAGTAAGAGATTGATTATTAAAGTTTAATTATAGAACAGACTCTAGCTAGTTAAGGGATCTACTATAGATAAAGATTCGGAGGTTAATTTATCATAAAGATAGTGAGTAGGATTTCAGGCGCTATTTTAATTTTGTATTGATACTTACGTCGTATCATTCCTGATCTGATTTTCTAGTAAGACTTGTGTTGCATTGCTTAATACATATTGAGACGATAATAAATTATACTTATTATGGAGAGTTCGAGTGGTCAATCATTTATTCCTACAAATCTAGGTCACGTGGATGAAGAGATGATACCCCAGATCAGGGGGTATCACAAATCTATTGAAGTCATCACGTGGATGGGTGTAGGAGATTGAGGTGCAGGTGTACTGTCGCTTTCATCACTTGAACGGGGTTCTAAATCACGAGAGTTTTTGCCAATAACCCAGGTGTAGCTCCTGTGTGCGCCGTGGGTGAGTGAGTGAATATTAAGGTCACACTGCTTAGCTACACAAGAGCTTTTGGCGTCAGACCTCGTAATTTTGAACCATGATCAATTGACGAGGAAGACACGAGCTGGCAGCCCCTCCCCTATCCTAACTACCACACCACACCAATGGAAGGACGCTTTATCTCTAGACAGATTTAACCTGTCTCACTCCCCTACACGGCGGATCTTCAGTGGCAGCTCGAACTCACGACACGCCGGCCACGAGTCCGTTCCCTTGACCACTAGGCTACCACGGCCCCCCTGTGTGAGCCATTAATAAGCAAATATTCTATCAAAACCCTTTAGGTAAGTATTTTATAACCTTTCTAAAGTCTTATAGAATACTGACGAATGTTTTATTTTACGACTAAAATCCAAATATGGCAACTAATTCAAAGAAATATTACGGAATTCTTGAACTTTTTATCTGTATCTTCTTACTTTAACTCAAAAAAAGATTCTTTAAAAGCATCATCTTATAAAATAAAGTTGTGGCTTTCCCGTAGAGTATTCCACTGAACCTCAGATACTCCTTAAATGTATACTTATCATGACGAATTACTTTTTCAAGATATCGAAAAAAGAAATCTTATGGTGGTTTTCTTTTAAGGAAGGACTTAAAATCCTCATTTATCACAGACAGGCTTTAGAAAAACACGGACTCTTTCATTCGAAATTTTTGAAAACAAAATTTCAAGAAAACGAAAGCCATTTTTTTGCAATTTTCCTTCTGTCGTCGGTAAAGAGACACTTCAGTGAAAAGAAACATATACGTTCGAGAAGCAGAGAATGTATTTTGAGAGGTCAACTTTATAGAAGGGAAAGCGTTTTCATACTGAAATGAAATCCCATTTGCTGAGCTTTCCTCCAATTTCTGAAGAAAATGTATGTCGCTCATGTAAAAGTATCTTTTAATAAAATGGAGTTTTCTATATACTTTCCCTTTATTCAATTAAAGTATTGATTGTTGAGAGGATTAGAAAGTATTGAGGGAATATTAATAACATTCATTTATTAGATTTTAATTCATTCATTAATAGACTGTCATTTATTAGCTTAAAATCAACAAATTTAAAGCCAAAACTAAATCGTTTTAAACATATTATATAGTGTGATGAGTTTTGTGTAACTAATATTTAAAATAGCATAAATAATTTATATCTGGATGTTTAATACATTAATATTACCTTTTGTTATTCTTATTTTACGATAAAAATTGTAATATTCGCAAGCAACGCCGTTCCTTACTTTAAAATGGTGGTTCAATGGAAACTTGGCGAAATATTGGCCATATAGCTAGGTTGGCATCATTTTTGGTGACCAAATTTGCCGAGTTGGAGACCATTTTTGGTGACTTGGCTATCCTATAGATGAATCGGAGAAGCAAAAAAATACCATTTTCCCTTAATCTTACAAGAAAAACATTTATGACAGTTAGATATTTCCTGAGAAATTCATTTATATCAAATATCAGGATAAAAAATACTTTGTATTTAATGATTCTTGAATAATTTCTGAAATTTACTCAAACTTTTTTTTAAAACTATCTTTCCTTAAATTCCGCCGATACATTGAATCTAATCTTACTTTTGAAGGAAAAAAAGGAAGAGTTTATATAAGTTTTTTTTTACGAAATAAGGAAAATAATTTTTTAATATCATCTAAATAGTCTAGACGTTTTTAAGAGTACTTAATTTCAGTATTTGCACTACATATAATAATTTTCTATTTATTCAAATTACGCTTTAATTAATTTTTCTTAATGAGATCTTAAAGTAGGAGTTTTCTTGCAGTATTTTCTTAAGTGCCGAAAACTTTTAAGGCAACGTCTTCTAAGAATACTCTTAACGCTGTATAAATACTGCTCTATTAGTCTTAAAATGAAGTTTTTTTTATATGGGTACAGTACTATTTAGTTTTTATTAAAGACGATATTATTAGACTGTAATTTTAGTTGCTGCTATTAATGACACTATTAAGTTTTTTAATGCAATTAAAACTATACTTTAATGAAAAGCTATTTTAGCTCAATATCAAAGTCTCAATGCATAGTTTGTATATATAAGGCTTTAGAGTGAGAAAATATCTGCAAAAAGTTTCAATAAAGGTTTCATTGAAAGATAATTAACTGTAAGCTGCAAACTGAATATTTGAATTAAATACTCGTGAATTTCATAAAACGTTATTATTCACATTTAAGTATAGGAATTTCATTTTAAGAAAGACATTTTATTTTTCCGAGTTTAATTTTGATACCTTTTTATGTCGTTAGTGTAGTAAAAAAAAATTATTTTCCTTCAATGAAATTTTGTTTTCACTTTTTGTTTCGATACATAAAGAATAAAAAAAAGGTTAAAAGTAACGGATTTAAGTAATAAATGCAAATAAGTTAATAAAATAATTCTTTCGAAAAAATAACTGTAAGAAATGTTCGGTAATGCAATAGCTGGTGAGGATATATTTAATTATTTCATTATTTTTTCTTCCAGAAGCAAAGCGTAAATGCATTTGAAGATACTTAAAAATGGAATAAGTGTTTTTATTTAACCTTCAGTTATTTTTCGCTAATATCCTTTTTCTTAACATATTTTTTTCCGTAAGACTCAAGTTATGATTTGCTTAAAAAACATTCGAAACCAAAATTTTGAAAAAGCGTATAAATGAATACTTTTAATTTAGAATATACATGTAATGCATTATGATTAGAATATGCATATAAAATTGTTTTAAGAGTATTATTACAATAAAAAAAATTTTAAGTTCAATTTTTTGACAGAAAGTGAAGGAAGAATGACACATATTCAAAATGTTCTCCTTTCATAGAAAATGATTCTGTAATAGTAATATTCTGTCAATATATATTATAATCATAATACAGAGCCGTAATTGGGATTTGTGAAGAATTTACATTATTTATACTAAGATAAAGTCGGTGTTTTTGGCTGTCATTTCTCTACTCTGATGTATGAAAATATGAAAAAATCCCCTTCTAAATTATAAATTTCAAAATTCCTAGTACAGGATCTGTGCAAAAGCTAAATATAAGCACAATATTATTATTGTAAAAACTTTCCATAAAAGGAGAACATTTTGACTATATACTCTTTTTTATTTTTTGCCAAAAAAATTGCATATTTAAGAAACTTTTATTGTAATAATATTCTTTAAACAATTTTATTCGTATATTTTGATTCAAGTGACAAAAAAATTAATCATTTATACACTTTTTCAAAATTACAATTCTAAACGTCGTCAGCTACCTAGAGGCGGTGGTCCCCAACCGCGGACTGGTACCGGGCCGCACAAGGAACCTCAAGTTATTTCTATTTTATTTGATGTGGTGTATTTCTCTCGGGTTTGTGTGACTTTTTAAAGAAATCACCTTTTATTCCATATTAAATCCCTTTATATTAATTTTTTGTCGCAGCTGTATTTATTCTGAAGACACGTTTAAATACAATGAAATGAAAAGTATTAAATCAAAACAGTTTAAAATGTAAACAATCCACTTCCCTCCCCCCTTTAGCGAGCCGCGGTAAAACTATCAAACATTGACGGGTCCGCGGTGATAAAAAGAGCGCGGAACACTGCCTTTAGGTATTAGTTTTCAAAGTAAATAAAAAGATACTTCCATAGAACACATACCATTTTAAGTAGGAAGTTAAATCAAAATCATTGAATGGGGGGGGGGGGGGAAAATGTTTTTTCTTTCTATATAAAAAATTAAATACTTAAAAAAATTTTAGAATTAAATATTTTTTTATAAGAAATTCATACATGAAAGAGGCCTAAAGAGCTTTTGA
>BMAV01016659.1:242128-295803 GCA_019973955.1 Trichonephila inaurata madagascariensis | reverse complement strand
CCCCCCCCCCCCCCCCCCCCCCCCCCCCCCCCCCCCGGCCCCCCGAGAAAATCTGCTTTACCTCTCGTATAAATACTTCAGTTCTAAAAAAATTTCTAGAGTTAAATATTTTTTATAAGAAATTCATACATGAAAGAGGCCTAAAGAGCTTTTGAAAAAACATAAAAAAATGGAAATATTACATCACGAAGCATGGTTTAAAACAATTCCCCCCCCCCCCAAAAAAAATTGAAAAGGCACCTTGTTTTATGTATCACACACGTTTCTTCGAGCCATTAGTAAATTTTTTTAAAAAATTATTTTTATTTAAAATGCGCATCTGTCATAGGTAAGAGCCTATAAAAGATCCCTTAAATCGTTTCCTTTCTAGAAATTCGGACGTGTCGGTGTAAACTCCTACAATATTCCTGTGGGTATCCTTTTGTCCCTATACTTTCAGACAGGACATAACATTTCCTTTCCAGAAACCCTTCCATTGCCTTTATAGTCCAGAAGAATAATTTCTTTTTTCTGTTCATGGTTGATGTATAGTCATAGTTCTGTACCACCTGCTTCAAGTGCATGCCGTTACAGTAACCCATTTCTTCGGGTGCAGTCAATTTTATCGATATTGCTCACTTCCCCTTTCACGGTGATACGAAACTTTTTGGCCCAAAGTTTTGCCAGGAAAATCCAGTGCGTCCTCTGAGACATTCCTGGCCACCTGAGAAAGATTCGGGTTTACGTAAAAGGTTACGTATGTGTTTCATCATTGTTTGATTAAAAGATTGGACTGGGAAACTAAAGGGATGCTTCTTGTAATTGTTTATAAAAAAGATAGGATTAATTAGATTACTGGTGCGCGTTACATTATTCACGAGATTTTCGGTTATATATCGAACTTAATAAGGAAAGGGCGTTAAGTGGTGTTTAACTTAGAAGGGTGGAAACAGTTACAGGTTTTGTAGGATATGGAGCAACCAAAGCTATTATCGAAAGGGTGGAAAATTTAATAACAGTTTTTTAAGGGAGTCCGGCACCTCCTTGGAGCGCATGTTAAATTGCGTAAGTTAATGTACCTTTTTCTCAGAAAACTACTTACTACTTACTTATGGATGAAATTTTAACAGTAGGTTATGTGAACTATCAATAATACTTTAACGAAGGGTTTTGTCTTTTTATTTAAAATTAAATTAACTATGAATTTTTTAAAAATTATCCAATTTTTTCCCCTAAAATTTAGTTTAAAAAAGTCATATCTGAAACAGTTTGCTAAATATATCTAATTTCCTCCATTAAAATGTGTAAACATATTAAAAGTCTGCTCACTGAAAATTTGAGGATTATATGATAAAAAGTTTTTGAGAAAAAGGTACATAGAGTGAAAAATATTACATTTTGAGAAAACATGTTTTAAAATGTAAATATGTAATTTTTTGAGCATTTACTTTTTTTAATACTTTCCAGAAGCATATGAAGCATTTTTTAACTCTCTTCGCGTAGAAAAGACTCTTCTTATTTTCTCTTTTTCATTATTTTTAACAATTTGGCCTTTTAGATTGGGGATTTCAAGATGCTTTCGTTGGGCTGCACGAATCCCACGCGTATCTAGTTTGAAGTTTTATAACTTGTTCACAATAATACAATATTTTAAGATCATTATTTTTGCTACATGACTCTTATTACCCCTAATTTTAGAGTTTTTAAGGGGACATGGTACGATTTACGCAAAAATTCTTAATTTAAGGATTTTCAAAATTTCTTTTGTTGCCTCCAATGTGCTCAAAATTTCATAAAAAGCTAGCCCTACAGTTTTTTAAGGAAACATTTGTAAAGTGATTTTAAAATGCTACTCCTCCTACAACAATTTACGTACACGCATGAAATTTGATTTACAAGAACGTCAAGCTATGTACAACAAAAGTTGGTATGGGTTTTGCGATAACATGATTGGTATTTGTGCAATATTTCTTTTTATGAATGCTTATTGGAAATTCCTTAAAAGATGTATAAATTCTGAGTTCAATTATTTTTAAAAAAATAAGTACTGCTCTGATTCAAAAATTCTTACCTATTTTTGTTATATGTACTGTTAGCAATAGGTAGAAAATTCAAAGCATTATGCCCAATAGGAAAAAAGCCTTAGCATTTTCAATGAAGACAAACTAGTTATTTTATCTTTCTGAAATAAGTAAGTTTAAAGTTTTGTTTTACCATGGGATGTGAATAAAAACGCACAAAAGCTATCATAATTCAGTGTTTTTTAAATTTAGAGTTTTCAAATTTTGGGAGGTTATAGAAAAATATATAAAGAATAATTTAGGCTAAGTAATTATATTTGATTTTTTGATCGATTTTTGTCATTTGAATCATGCTGTGTCCCTTTAATTCCACAAATGTTCTAGGTCTTTCCATGTAAACATTTTCTAAATAACATAGGTTTACCTAGATCTCTGAAAATTGGCTTCATTTAATTCATTATGGTATATAGCACTTGTGTATGTGTTTATGATCATAGTACCTTTCGTTATATTCAGCTTCTGTCTTTTGCAACTTGCACCAGGCATTTATAATCGCAGGATACAGTCCATGTCGAGGGCTCTCGTTTGAAGGCAGAGGATGAAAATAAACAGCCCAAACAGCAGTTTTTATGTTGTGTAGATCATTGATATTATTTCTAATAGCCATACTATCATATCTTTGAATTTTTGATATTAAAATGTCGGTGAGTCGGTTACGACCACTTAAGCTCACTTAACTTTTTTTGTGTCTGTTTTTCTTTTAAGATCCAAAAGACGTGTACCCATACACTTTTGGATTTGCCCAATACACTCAAATTTTTACACTTGACCATAATATGCATTCGCGCTCATCTGAAATTTATGCAAGGGAAAACACAGGTTCTTATAGCAGAGCTCATTTGATGCGCGTCAAGGAGTAGCTTCATTAAAAAAAATAAATAAAAATACTTCTAATTATCGTATTTCCTCATATCATATATCATTTTCAAAGAGGTATTTGACCTTTTAAAAAATCCAAAAAATTGAAAATCGATAATTTTTTGAAAATTCAAGTGCCGGGACCCTCTTAAAATGTGTTGCTTTGATTTAATCTTTAAAAACGAAAATGAGAATATGAAATATATTTTTGTTATAAATCATTTATATGCTTATGATATATGTTTAAGAAAATTATAATTTGGCAACCTACTTTGGAAAAAATTAATATTGTTAACCATCAAAAGCTTTTATTATTATTAGGGATTTTGATGAACTATTCCTAGGACTTTCTTTTTCAATCCCTACTATTAACTCACTCTCTCTGTATATTTATTTATTTGTTTGTTTATTTATTTATCTGGGTGAAATTTTCAATCGTTAATAAAATATATTTTAAAGCGCTCCATTCAGCTGAAATTTAATATACATGATTATTTTGGATGACAATACAATAATTTAATTATAAATAATAAAAATTAATTGATTAAAACTAATTATTTAAAGAATTACAAATACAGTTACGTTGGCGACTTAGCGACCTTTTTGGCGACTTGTGTCAAAACTTAAAAAGGTATTTTTCTCACGTTTTAAAGCATTCAGTTGAACTGACATTTTATATACACGATTGCTTTGGATGACAATATGATACTTTAATGATAATGAATAAAAATTAATTACCACTTAATGTTGTCATTCTGTGTCCTATGTATATATATATTTATATTAATTGTAACTATTTAATATAAAATGTAGCTAAAATAAAATTTTACTTTGTTGATCTAAGTAGGAATTGACTTAAATTTTTTTTTTATATTACTTGTTTTAAATGAGCATGAGATTTAAGACCTTGGAGTATCTGAGTAATCTTTTACCTTTCACTTGTCATGTAGAGGGGACCAATACACGTTAAATCTGTCGAGTTTCAAACATCCTTCCAATGGTGTGGTGGGTAAGTTAGGAGAGGGGGTGTTAGCTCAGGGGTCATCCACGTCACTTGAACATAGTTCAAAATTACAAGGTATATCATCAATAGCATTATAGTGTGATGTTAATATAACTCTTCATCTCCTTCCCTTGAAGTTATTTTCGGCAAACATGGATAATATATAGCCTGGTGGTTTTTCGTATTTTCGACCCTCTTTACTTGTTACCCAATGTTCATCTATTTATTCTTCCTTCTATTAACACCATACCATTTGTGGCCCCCACAGCCTAGTGGTCATAGTTACGGACAGGTAGCCGGCGTATCAAAAGTTCGAACCTTAGTGACGCTGAAGACCTGCTGTACGTTAAATCTGTAGTGGCTCAAAGTCTTCCCGATAGCTTGGAGTGGAAGTCAGGAGGGAGGAGTACCAGCTCATGTGTCATCCTCATCACTTGACCATGGCTCAAGATGACAAGCTTTGTCGCCAATAGATCTCATGTTGCTGTAGATTGTAATGTTGATACGGTCTCATTCCTTCATGTAGGTCTGGAACTCGGGTAAATTTTTGTGTAACAACTGTTTAGATGATAGACTTAATTAAGAGTAAATTAATGAGTGTTTGGCGGGATTAAAGTGAATGTGGTCTTTGTGCTAACAAAAGCCTCCAACCAATGAATGAGTTAAATTAATTAGATGAATTCGATCAGAATTTACGTATTCGAGTTTTATTTCATTTTGAGATATTTCTAAGTAATTCATTAGATATGATTAGCCTAAGTGTTTGAATAAGTAATTTAAATGCCTTTTAGAATTTTTCCTTCAGTCAAAATTCTGAAGAATGTCTACTTGTTTTGTTCTTTTATTAGTTTTGTATTAACAATTCTTAAAGATTTAAAAATGATTTACTGGTGATAAATAGATCGAATTTTGAAGTATATTCAAGTGGCGAAGAAACCCGAGTGTATACTTTGCCCTCCTTTCTTCTACTTTATCTCAATTGAGTTTGGTAAATAGTTACTTTAACCTCCATTACGCCCTATTTTTGTCTTTAAAAAGAAGATTGCTTCGAAACGAAGAGCCACTCATTCCTAAAAAAAGAAGAATGCTGTATTTTCGATTACATTCTGCCTATTACGGTAAAATCTTGTAGAAGTGTACTTAAACTTATTGGAGTTTTAAACTTATTTGTAAAATAAACTGCTATATATTTGTGTGTAAACATTTGTTCGGGGATAAAATTTTCGAAAGATCAATAAATAAAGATAAGCACAACAAGGGGTGTATTTTTATATTTCCTTCGTGGTTCTCTTTCCACGTTTCTCCAATTCTATTTCCTGTTTTTTGGGAAAGTAATTATCAATGTAAATAGAGAGATTACTGTGTTTAATGAAATAATTATTAAAAGATTTAACACAAAATAAACATTCCTTCAAACGTGATTGTTTTTCTGGTGATTCCTTTTCCTGCTCAAACAAAACATTGAAACTTTTAGTTACTTTGTTAAATGAAGTGTGCATAATGTATTACATGATGTGACATTATACATAAAGGTTTGTGGATAAATTTTAATTATACTTTAATTAAAATAACATGTGACACACAATTTATTTTTAAATCTAACAATGATTTTTACATATTTTATAATGTAAATTATATCGAATATGCTTAGACACTTTAACAGGTCTATCCTCGAATCTGTTACTTATCCTCTGGGGGGGGGGTAAATTTGTTTCCTTTTAACTATTGTTCTATTAAAAACTTTCTCCCGAAAAAGAAATCTCGATGTATTCAAACGAAGGGTTCTATTTAAGCATTGACTATTGGGTACGCGAGATTAGTGAAAAGTAGTTGATAGTTAGTCTACGAGTAATTCCTGATTGATCAAGGATTGCTAATTGATGATTTAGTCAATAAAATAGAGATTAACAAAAATGACTGGAGGTCGTACAAATAAGAACGGAATTACGATGAATTAGACCGCAGACATCCAAAGTGTTCCGAGAGTAAGTGAATTAAATTATACTCAAATATTAAGTATCCTTTTTTTGCCATGTATATAATTGCTCCTATACTTAGTAGTGGCGTGAATTTTCTACCCTGGGTTGTTAATTTAAGTAAGAGAACAATAAATTAGAATTTGTACTGATTATGGCTGATCTGTGTGTGTGTGTGTCTTCTAACCCCGCCCAAAACACCAATAAACGCATCACGTTTATTACAACACCAAAATGTAAATGCATGAAAGAAAATTTAAAACAACAAATCTTTTTTTACTATAGTTTTCTGGGTAACATGACAAATTTAAAGCAACGTAGAAGTAATGCAATTATATGAAATTATGCCCCAAAATCTAGCTAAACTCCTTAAATCGTCTGCAAATTGAAAAATGTACAAGTTATTCTAAGCATTCTAAAAATGTAATGACAGTTATTTATATTCATGTAACTTGAAATACTCAGTGAAGTGGTTGGGTAATTACTAGTAGCTTTTAAATAAGGCATTTTTTTGTAAACAATTTTGATAAGTGCTTTGTAAATTATTAATTAAGTTTAACTAATATAAATGCAATAACTATTAAAAAAGTAACGAAACAATATGCATTGAAGGAAAACATTCGAACTATCTTTTCATTATACTTGAATAACTGTAAAGAATAGGAATGCAATAAATTTAGATTTATAACAAAGTTCTTGAAATATCTTTTTCAAAAGGTTTTAGCTGCAGCTGTTTTTATACGCTGTTGACAAACGAATAAAGCCCTGTGCAGTTAATAATATAAGAATAACAAATGATTACAGGACTTTTCTTTCTGTATATAATACATCTAATGATAGCTGCCAGACATTGTAAATACCTTTTTTCCTGTCTGTTCCTCTTGTAATAGATGTAAGCCATTGTACTTATATTCTTAAAAAACGCCATGAAACTTCACAATATTTCACCCACTCACTAACAGATGAAATGGAATTCAATTTCTTAAAAAAATATTTTTACCATCCATTGTTCGAAATAATTTAATTCTTCAATGCTTTTATTTGTCTGAAAACTTTGTAATATAAATTATTTCTGATAACAGATTCGTGTTGCAAATTAGATTTCTAGTATTCTTGTATCACAATGAGTCTAAGACACGCAAAAAAGCTATTAATCATTATAAGTAATCAGGTATTGTTCCAATTTAAACCGACCGTACCTTGAGTAAAATTTATTTATGCAAATCATTTGAAACTGTGTGTTTGTATTTCATAAAATTTGTTTCTTTAAAGGGGTTTTTTTCGTGTTATAGTATTATGCATTTAGTTTGTAATAATGCATTCGATATGTATAATCAAATTAGATATTCTTACATAACAGGGAAGAAATAAGAAAAATTACTGAAGTACTTACGTGCATTACTTATCAGTTGAATTGCAGACTGCTTTATATACTTAAAATATTTACAGACAATATATCCAAATGTGCAATGCATTTTAAATCAAAGGGTGAGTGAATGAATATTAACGTCGCACTGTTCAGCTACACGAGGGCTTTTGGCGATGGACCTCGTCATTTTGAACCATGGTCAAGTGACGAGGACGACACCTCAAATCAAAAGGGAAGGTGGCTTACAATCGGAAAATTGTAAGAGTGCTTAGAGAAAACAATTTTTAATAAATTAATGTTGTTTGTGAGAGAATTCTTTCTTTATTTTCTTGATTAATTTAGGAAAAAAAATAATTTTTTTAAAAAAAAAATTTCCGTACTTCTAAGTTATGTAACTTTAAGTGATTATTTTAGATGTACACTTTGATTGTGCATTGTCTTTTCATAATAAAATTTATCTTCTTAAGTTAATCATAGACTATATGTTTCATAATTATTGTTCTCTTTATATACAATTATGAAATCACACTTCAATAATTTAAGTTTCAAATTGAAATGGTGTTTTAAGTAATATTACTTCAATGAAAATATCAATCTTTTTGAAGTTAGATTTATTTGATAAGTTGCAAGTCAACATACTTACAGATATTAGCTCCTTTTGGAATATAATCCGTCAGTATGGATTTTATTTGATTTTTATGAGCTTTGCAATTTAAAGCTACACTAGAGCTATTAGCGACGAATTTCGCAATTTAGAGCCACAGTCACACACACACACACACAAATCATGAAGAAGCACCCCACTTTCCAAACTTCCATACCAAACCAATATGAGGATTTAGAGTCATGGCAGAGATTAACGTGCACACATCAGTCCAGTGGGCCTTCAGTGGCACTAGAGCTTAAAGCCATGACTCGTCAACGCTGACCACAAGTTTCCGATCTTGGCCACTCGACTGTCACACCACTCTGCACTGTGGAATATCAAGACTGCTTTACTTTATGATTTTTTTAACCAAATGTAAAGGAAATGAAGAAAAATCTGCCATATTTGTAGTGAAAATTTTTTTCTAATACAGTCGAATCTCCATGTAACGAACCTCTATATTGCGAATTTTTCTATATAGCGAACTTTTTCCTGGAACCAAGAACATTTCACGATTTTCTTCGTAAAACAACCTCCCAATAGCGAAGTACATTTTCTATATAACGAACTTTTTCTCTTGTGATTCAACTTTTTTTCTGCCTTTTTTTAAAGTATTTCTGGAGGTTTCAAGTTATTCTTTTTTTAAACTCTTTTTATGGTAGTCATAAATCTTGAATTTGTTTAATTAGGTACCTAGCTGGTACCCTTTGGGCGTTTCATCCAAGAAGTGCAACTCTTAACCCCATCGTCCAGTTTACTGGAAACATCTTCAATATCCCCTTTCGCCTTCAATGTCTCGTGTCCCCGTGTCCTGGAAGTAGTCACCATTTATTTGTAGTGTTGATTAGTGGTGCTGGTAATATATATATATATATATATATATATTAATTTACAAAAAGGTGTGGAGAATTACTCTTTTTAATAAAGAGTGCTTATGAATTTAAAATTTGTTTTATGCGGTTTATAAAGAAAATTGAAACATGAGCCTCTATATAACGAATTTTCCATCTAACAAACTTTTTTTCGGGATTTAACGACTTCGTTATATAGAGGTTCGACTGTATATAATTTCCTGATTTACCTTTCATACCTGAGGAGCCAAGCATTTCGTAATATACTATTTATTACATTCTTTTAAACATTTTTCTGCACAAGCCGTATTGAATATTTGTTTCATTAGTGTCAACGCTAAACTAATTTTTAAATTTATATGTTAACCCGGGAGCGATCGCTCATGGTACAGAAGCGCGTCCCAGGTATACGAAATCTTTGATTCTGGGAGAACTGTTTATTTGTTACTAAAGACCTTGTCACTCTATCCTCCTAAATGACAGTCACCATGGAAATGTCTCATCTCTCTTCTTTAGGGTGGCAAAGGTTTTTATAATTTTAAGTTACTTGGGATGACTAAGTTTCCGTGTGTGCTACCACTTTTATTCAAAAATATTTCCTATAAACAAGCTACATTTTTCCGCTGTGACTGACTTAGTGTTTTTAATTGCTGTGTGTTGCACGTTTCATTATGGTTATAAATCTAATTTAGAAGTTCCCAAACTTTTTGTCTCATAGACCCCTTGCTGTGTTCTTCGGTTTGGGGTAGACCCCTGCTTACCTAATATTGAATTTTTGCAAATTTACCAATTTAAATGTATTTTTGACAGCTGGTATAGATTTACTTACTTTAAGCGATTTAAATTTCTAACTGAAGTGAAGTATGGTGTTTAAAACTTAAGAAAATCATGTTAATTATAAATTAAAATTCAATTAATACATATATTATAATTAATACAAACAAATGCTTTTAAAGAGAGGAATAAATTCATAAAACAATTCAATAACAATTTTTCAACTTTTATATCCTCAGTTAGTAGTGCCCAAAACATAACACAACCCCATGGGTTGTGTGTTTTGGAGATTGGCAACCATGCTGAAAAAGTAATTAAAAATTTTCTCACGGTATTCCATAATTCGTGATAAATGACAGGTATGTCTTCTTAAAGCCGAAATTGCGGACATGGTCTTTGTTTATAATAAAACTTATGCTGCCACCTTGTAACTATAAATTAACCTTATTAAAATTAGTAAATATATAAATTTTTTAAATAGATAAAATTTGTTTTCCACGTGACTAAATTTTCTTTTAAAACTAAAATCATGATTTGGTTTAATGAGTCACCATCATAGACATCCATTTACACCTCATGGACCCCTGGGGATCTATATAGACCACTTTCGGAATCACTGATCTAAATGAACAGACCATAAAAAAATGGGCATTTGCAATCTCTATTGGATGAACTTGATCAAGTAGGGGAAGAATCTGATGAAATACTGGATATTAATCATGATAGCGAAAGTAAATTTGAGAAAAGCGATGAATATGAAACCATTGAGATGAATAAAAAATCTTCAAATGCTCCCAAGAAAACTCCATAAGAAAAATAAGAAACACAGGAGTGTAACAAGACATACTGCGCCCTGTCAAAAAGACACAATCAAGAAAAAGTTCAACATGCTATTTGTCGATCATAAAAGGAAAATAAAACTACAATAACTTGAACAAAATAGGACAATTTTGCCTTCAAGTATCACTCCTCAAGTAATGTTAGTGAAAAGTGTTTGTTATTTGAGACTTTTATTAAAGTGACGCACATTTGAAACATTTTAGTTTAGTTTGATTTAATTTTTTCTCAAAGAAAAATTGAAAAGTTCTTTAAAGTAGATAAGTATACTTTCTCTTAGTTAAATTATTCACTGGAGTTACGATTTTTATCGTGTACAATAAAACTAATTATAAAAAAAGGATTGGGGTGTTTCTTTCACCCCTCGCGACCACTAACGTTAGTATCGAGAACGCAACTTCTCTGGGTCTCATTCTTTCTGTAGAAATTATTGGCACAGTTAACCCTTTATCTACCGATGGTACTTATAAGTACCACTCACTTTAAAATTACATAGAATAACCATTTTTACGAATATTCTGACGATACTTAGCAGGAATATTCATTGAAATTCACTCTTCCAAGATATATGGCAGCACGGGTTATATTATGAGATTTTAACGGAGAAGACGAATAGTTTTATAACAGAAATTGCGCTTTCAGTGAATTGCGAATATCATCCTTTTTCTCCCGAAAAATTAGTTAATGTCAAAGTTTAAGTGTCTTATTTTGTTTGTATGTTAATTAAGACCTAAGAAAACGATTTGACTATTTATTTTAAGTCAATATTGTATCTAATTAATTTTACAGTTGAGTATCTTTAATTAATTAATTATATCTAACGGATTAAATTTCCTAAAGTTGAGTATTTTGCTTAAGTATATCCCTTAATTTTCAATGTAGTGATTCAAAAAAATATATTGCATAAAAAAAACTGCATTAAATTGTAATGCGGTAGATAAAGGGTTAAAGGCCCCTATATGGCAAGGGAAAAATTGTGTTATATTTCTATAAATTCATGTTAAAAATGGAAAATATTTTATTTACAAATGCAAGCTCGCACCAACAGATCTAGTGTAGCTTGAAAGTGTGATGTTAATAAACACTCACTCACCCCGTCTTCAAGTGAATTTGCGAATCGAGATATTGTATCCTATTATTTAAAAATAAACTTTGAAAGCAGCTTCCAAATTCTAAAGAGGTTTGATGTAATAATACTACAAAGTAATGTGATAGACCTTTGCCCCCTGACCCGTTCAGAATTTTATGATCCTTCACCATCAATCCTCTATACGTAAAGAAATACACATAGTTGTTGTAGAAAATTAATTGAAATAAACAAATAAATTTGCAAAACTGTTTTATTCATTGTTCTCTCTCTTGCATAGGACAAAAGCAATTCACCCACTCATGACGAGATCTCTAGAACTATTAGAATTATGTACTTGAAATTTGGCAAGCAAATTCCTTTCGTTGAACAGAGATCCGCAAAGAACAAGTCTTACAGAAATCGACTTTTAAGGGCTGGGGGTTGCTGAGGGATTATAAATAAAAATGTTTTTGACCTACAGATATGAAATTTGGGAAACCTCTTTATTTTACTGTGTAGAGATCCGCTTGGGTTTTGAAAAAAATTGATACCGGGAGGGTTTTAAAGGAGGGTAAAAAATAGTCATGTATTTCTGTTTTAGAAATTCAAGGCTTTCCTTTTTTATTTTAAGAGAAGACAATAAAAAATGTTTTTAAATACGATTGGAAGCTTAATGCTATGACTCAAATATCAATTACAAAAAAAAAACAATATGTCATACTTCTTCTGAGAATACTCAGGGACACGGGCGATGTAACGGCTAGTTAACAAATAAAATCATCCAGAGAATCATGCACAAAATAATTGACACTCATAATCATATAAAACACCATTACTATTAATAATTAAATTTCATATTAAAGTTTCATCAAGTATGTTTGTTTATTGAGTCAGATAAAACAAAATAATCACTTCTACCAACCTATTTTTGTACTAAGATTAGAACGCACGAATCCAATTAGGTAATTTGGTATAAAGATTTAAGACCAAAGTTTCGAAAATAAATGGGAAAGGTGTAAAATATCCAATAAACAGTTACCACTAAATGACAAACATTATGAGAGCGAGGCAGCATCGAAATGACTGCCTGCAAATGCCTCTTTATTGAACATAGGAATCGTAAAACGTTGCTGAGTCACCTGAAATCAGAAAAGGAAATTTTTATTTGCCACTACCCATTAAGCCTTTCAAGTGAATTGAGCGTGGAAGAGGTGTTTCTTAATTATAGTGCAATGCCATAATTGAGTATTTTCATGAGCTGTAATAGGAATACATTGAATGAGTGTGTGAATTATGCGGAAATGGATTTCGGAAGAAATGACGTGATGTTGTCTTATGAGTTTCTTAGAAATTGTTCTGTGAAGGGAATGAGCTGCATAAGAGCCGTAAATGAAGTATTATTTTACCTAAATGAATGCTTCCGAAATGAATATTTGATAATTATATTGAAAGGCAACAGATTCGTCAATTACAGTATATAAAGAGTTCTTTCATTTCTTAAGTAAGAACAAATTCATGGAAAAAATGAAAACAATGCCTAAATCAGTGCTTCTCAAACTTTCAGTATTTGCTACCCAATTTTCAATCATAATTTTCATCGCCTCCCTCAATACTCTTTAATTTGATAATAATACACTTTGGTGCTAAAGCTACAATACGACATTATTTGTATAAATCGTATAAATTATCAAGTAAGTAAGTTGAACTTCACAGGAACTGGATCGATGACTATAAATTATCAACTTTCTACACAATATTATTTGACAAGCCCAAGAAGAAGTCACTGGTGATTATTACACTTGCTCTTAACTTGGTTCAGTTAAATTAATTATCAAATACATTGTGCAGAACTGATACATGTATAAGTGTATTATATAAATGTATATATAATATATTTTTTGTTTTTCTCCCTTTCCGTAAATTAATAATTTTTTAAGACAATCTTTTGTTTTCAACTTTTCGGTCTGCTCACCCCCCTCCCTCATCTAGGGTTACCAAGCTTCCCCAAGGGGGGGGCACCCTTACAGTTTGACAAAACGTTGCCGTAAATGCTTTTTCTGATAGGATGTTTTGAAAATGAATTTACTGAGTTAAAAAAGAAGAATTTTATAAAAAAAGAAAAGTAAAATCATTAATTTTAAGGGCATTACACAAAATGTTCCCAAATATGGCGTACTCAAATGATAAAGCTATTTCTTTTTCAAACAGAATACTATATTTATTGTCTAATATTACAGCGTATAGCACGTTATTTTAACACGTAAAACAAGATTAAAGTTTACAGGTGCGCGTTATACGCTTGATATGAAAACTATAGCTTTAAAAATAAAGAAAAGATGAGCATAGAAAAATTATATTTCTACATATATTGAAATAGTGTTTATTTGAAAGAAATGGCATACTTTATGAACTTTCACTAATGGATAACATGAAAAGTTCGACCTTTTTGTCCTCCGTTATATCTTTAAACATATAAAAAAAAATTCTGTTTCATCTTCACCCTATCACTATTCCTTAAACAAAGAATCATTTTCAGTTCTATTAAGACTGGAAGATATGAAGGAAGATTAGAACTGGATACCTTCCATTCCGAAAATGAGTATCTAACCCACCACGCCAAAACGATCGTCATTACATGTAGACTATTTCTGGTTTATATAGATATCACATAACTACAGATATACTACAGTGGTGACCAAAATTGAGGACACTTTTTTAAATTGTTATGTTTTTTAAGTTTGTATATGACTATAGAAAATTTTACGTTGCACAAAATGCTAAGTATTTTATATCACTTTAAAGAGAATGCAATACTAAATTCAATACAAAAAGAAAAAAAAATTCTTCCTTCGTTATTACATGATGACAGGAAACAGTTAAATCCTCAATTAGTTCCTTTTTATTTCATGGGTACCTCATTCGGACAAGAGTTTCAAAGGGTGTAACAAGTTTTTGATAGAATCGAGGTCAGGACTGTTTCCAGATCAGGACAAAGACTCAATGATCTTAGAACGGTACCAGTCTTTCAATTTTTTTACTGTGTGGCCAGGAGCAGAATCTTGCTGAAAAATAAATGAAGCATTGTTGGTAAATAAATCCCCGATGGAAGGCAGAAGTTTAGATTCTAGAATGGTGCCAATGTATTTCATGACATTCAGTATCCCATCGATGATATTAAGGCGACCGATACCATCTGCTGATATGTGCATGACTAAATTATAAAACTATGTGGATACTTCACAGTTGTCTGGATGCAGTCAGGATGTAGCATTCTACGCTATTCTACTTCTACATATTTTAGGCTGACACTACTGAATAACGATATTTTAGTTTCGTCCCTCTATATAACTTGCGACCAATAATCGTTTGTCCAATTAATGAGTTCCATTGCTCACTGTAGTCCCTTTTAACGCTGCTGTAAATTGACATACGGCTTTTTTCGTGAAATTCTACCTTATAGTCTTACATCTTCTAATCCAGTGATCCGCAACCCCCAGTCCGTTTATCAAATGGTACCGGGTCGCCTAAATAACTTTTAACAATTGCCATTTTATTTAAAGTGGTGCATTTCTCTCGGATTATATTCCACGTTAAATAATTTTTATTCATTTTTTTAGTGTAACTATATTTATATAACGTATATTTAAATGTAACTAAATTAAAATTGTTAAGCCAAAACAATCTAAAATACAAACAATCAACGTGTCCCACCCTTAGTAGGTCGCAGTAAAATTATCAAACGTTGACCGGTCCGCAGCGATAAAAAGGATGCGGATCACTGTTATAATCTACTTCTGATTGTTTTTGAGAACTGACAGAAACACCAGCATCACTCAGATCACTTCTTTCTGATGAATGTCCATGAAATTCTTTTACCTCTGAAACATAGTATTTTTGTTCTTCCGTCATCAACAGATGTGGTGTATCTTTTTAGGCCTTTTCCTGCTCATTTTTTATTAAATATGTCTCCTGACATCTTAAACAAAACTTTCAGTCTCCAGATGTAGTCACTGAACTACCCACCTGTTATGTAATTTTAACAAAGGAGATACCACTTTCTCGTCACATATGTGTCCAATCTACTCTTTAGTTGATGTCATTGCTTTTTGACTAAATATCATTGTTATCCTGGCCAGGAAACAGTCCTGACCTCAATTCTACTGAAAACTTGTGGCACCGTTTGAAAACTCTTGTCCGAATGAGGTACCCATGAAATAAAAAGGAGCTAATTGAGGATATAACTGTTTCCTGTCATCATGCAATAACGAAAGAAGAGCTTAAAACTATTTTCGGCTCAAAGAAACATCGATGTAAATCTGTAATAAAGAATAAATGCAATCTCACTAAGCTCTGATAACTCACTGCTATCATCGGTATCTTATGTATATCGACAACTATTGCAGCATAACTTCTTTTGCCTTGAAAATATTTGAATGTTCTTTTTTGAGTATTGAATTCAGTACTAAATTATCTTTAAAAGGATATAAAATATTTTGCATTTTGTGCAACATAAAATATTCTATAAGCATACCAACTTAAAAAACTTAAAAAGTTAAGAAAATGTTCACAATTTTAGCCATTACTGTACATTGTAAATGACTTTTGAATTATGTCAGATTTAATTTCTCATTCCATGCTTTTGTGTGTTTTCCACCGTCAGGAAACCCTTCAGGCTCCTTTAGTAAATGTTTTTCACTTTCTGCCATCCGCATATATACCTTCTAACACTTTTTATTGTACTTTAGTTTTTAGCTCTTGAAGTATATTGTTGTTCAAAAGTCTGGTATAATTCTTCATATAAATGAATTCAAAAGATAAGAGCATCATTGCACCTGTACAATTTAAATTTTTTTTCTTAAGAAAAGTTGCGTGTTATACGATTAAATATACGGCATATTGAAGTTTTTAAGAATAATGTATTAACGCATTAAACTGTTAGTAGTATAATTTTAAATTCTATCATGTAAATAGTCATATTAAGAATTGATTTTCCCACGAGCAAACGTATATTATTCTAAATTGATCCTTTATATGACATAGTTATTTTTTTAATACTTTCTTATTAATTGAAATGGTTATTTTTGTTCATGCTGCTTAATTATTTTTTTATGTTGTTCATTATATTTTTCATTGCATTTACTATCAGAAAATGACTTGCAATAAGAATAAAATAGCTACACTACTACTTTTCAAGCAATCAAGATCAGGGAAACTAATTATGAATAAGCTAGACTAATTAATGTGTCTTTGAAGTTTAATTAAACCCTAAGCAACGGATTAATTAACTCACCTTAATTAACGGATCATCATTGATTGATATTAGGCACTGAAGATAAACATTGTGCATACATGTGATTTTCATGCAGGTCAAAAGTGTTTGCCTTTTCTCCCGTTCGTAACACAGTTACTGCATTTTAAAAATGCAATTGCTTTTTTTTCTTTTAATACAGTAAGATTATAGGCTTAATTTCTCGTTTCAGTGAAATATATTTATAATTTTCTACAAATAATTAGTACCATTTTCTTTAATATTTAAAATTTCTTCATTGGCATTCATCCCAATCTATTAGAAAGGTTTCCGTGAAAATGCAATATTTTTTTTATAAATGATTATCCTTAAAATGCTCCAAATGTTCAAGAAATTAAAAGTTTTCCAACTGGAAACAATTGTGCTATACTATAAAAAGGAGGTTGAAATATTTATTATTATCTATTATTATAAGGGACACACAATTATTGCTGTATCAGCTATTAGCAATTTGTTGTGGTGGAAAAGTTGAAAAATTTCTAGTAAAAATTAATAAGTGATAAAGACAATAAAATCAAAGTAAATATTGCTATCGCTCTCTCATCTACTTATAACCTTACAAATAAAAAAATTAAAATAACAAATTTTAAGTCTATTTGTTTACTTTAGGCTTCAAAATAATATAAATACCAGAAAAGATAAAACTATGGAATATTTACACATAATTCGGCGTATAACGCGCTATATAACACAAAAAATAAGATCGAAATTTACGGGTGTGCGTTATACGTCGAGTGTATAAAAATGATTACTTTAAAAATAAAAAAAAGAGATAAGTATATAAAAAAAATTAGACTTTTACATTTATCGAGATATTGCTAATTTAAAAGAAATGACATACCTTATGTACTTAAAAGGCTGCAGTTGTAAAAGTATACTATTTTTTCAAAAACCCTGGATAATACATTCATTAAAGACTTCAAAACATAAGAGAACTGCATATATAAATTTCAGGATTCTTCATAAAAAAAAGGATGTTTGCGCTATACTGCAAATAGATCTAAAAAATAAATATTCAGCTTAAAAGTATAGGTGCGCGTTAAACACCAGATTTTACGGTAAGTAAATAAATTATAGATCTAATATTATTATTAAAGTTAGTAAGAATTATGCCAAAATGTTTTATTAATTAAGAACAAGAATATTCAAAAGATTTTCACGTTAGAGATAATTTAAAATACAGTTTGCTTGACTTTACCATTTTAATAAATAATGGTATACATAAAATGTATACGAGCCAAACGAGGCATTTAAATAAGAATACATCGAAAGAAATAAAACATCTTGGAGTTAATATAAGATATTCTGAAAATTGTTACTAATTTTTTACCGAATTTAATCTAAAATTAGCGTATTTCATCTCGTCATATTTTGTCTTTTTTATAAAATAAACATTCAATTTATAAGTGAATGTATATGAATGAAATATGAACAATAACTTCGAATAATTAATACAATTTATTGGTCTCTTTTTAAATATCAAAATTTCCTTGCATCAGTTTACATTCTTTTGAGGAAAAAAATATTTATACAAAGTTTATTAAATTTTTACCTGGAATACATTATACATTCTGTGTGTATGTGTATTTGTACGAATAAATTAACTAAAAATGTACTTTATTCAAAAATGCTTATCAAATATAAGTAAAAATACTTGATTACTTAATACCGCATTAGAAAATCTTTAAGCATTCTAAAATATATCGTCTTCCATATTCAATTATATATTCCATTATCTCTTTCTAAATACCATTAGTCACACTCTAAAATATTATATATATATATATAAAATCTCTTAATCACATCAATTAAGACACTTTACCAAGAATCAGATTAATAACCAATTATTTTAAGTATGTTTTCCTTTTAAGACGGCAACATATTCTAAAAATTTTTAGAAGCTAATTCTCTCCATTCGCATCATCAATATTTTCCGGTCTCCATTAATAAATAAGCTTATTTGAATAATGTTGATCAGCGGAATCCGTTTTCGGCTAGAGTTGCTGACACAGCCATTAAAAGCACTTTGTCAAAAAATATATTATTTATTCTATTAGAAATTAAACATTAAGTCGCTTAAAGACGAATTTGCAGATAAGGCTGTTTGGTTAGTAATAAAAGGATAAAATTAAAGTACATGAGAGAAATGATTATTGGAAATTCTTAAATACATTTATTTGCGAGAAATTTGCCTCGCTAATTGGAGAGATTAATTCTTAAGTGCTGCATGATTTATTCAATTGATTATTTTCCTAAATTATATTATAAACCCTTTTGTATTCGAATTTACATCCCAAAAAGAAAATCATAATTGGAGTAGTCTTAAATTTAATCGTTTATAAATCTGTTTGGAAGAATTTTAAACCACAATATAGGGTAATTGATTAATTACTACATTGATTTAAAGTCCTTAATATAAATCTATATTTAACTCAATATTTTTGATTGCTTTAATCTAAAGGTGATTTTATCTTTTACTTTGTTCAATATGACAAGATGCTTCAAGAAATATATTTCAAAGAATGTGATTACGAGATACTTGTACTAAATTAACTGAAAGTGATTTTTAAACTTTTTAAATTATTCTTAAAGTATAACAATTTATTTCTTATATATATATATATATATATATATATATATATATATATATATATATAAAGTTAATAAATTTTAATTTTTATATCTTTAAGGTTTTATATCTTTTTTTTCCCTTATCAATTGTGTATATAATGGGAATCTAGCATTTTGAACTGCGATCTTTTTAAAAAGGTATTTGAATATAAGTTCCCTCATTAGGCTATGCTGACACGTATAACCATTTAATTAATTAATTAAGTAAGTAGCATTACATTTTTAAATTAATATGCTAAAAAGAAATCCACACAAATGATATCAAAACATTACCAAGTAACATATAAACAAGGTGAAAATGCGCTTGATATTGAAAAAATTAAAATAAGTGTAGTTTATATATAAGCAAGAATAAATCAAATATATATTTACAACAAAAAAGCTTATACTCAGGAATTGCAGATTGATTGATTTTTTAATTAACATTGCACTTCGAAGCTACATTAGGCTCTGAACTTTAAATTGCTGTTAAGGTATTTCGTTAGCTGAACTTGCACCTTCGTCTCCAAGCTTCCATACACGCAGCCTTGAGGTTTTTGAACCTCGAAAGATTTAATGTGCATCAATGCACTTACATGGCAAATGAATTGCAGAAAACAGTCCGAATGAGAGAGAGAGAGAACTATTTGCTCATTATAAATTTTCTTTTAAGTTTTTATATTAAAAACTTATAGTTTTAATGATAATTAGCTTCACCATTACAAAAGCTTAATTTTAAAATTACTACTTCAAAGTATAAAATATATTTCCTGTATAATAGTTTTGCTTGTTAATATTGAATATATATCAGAATTTTTTTTCTCAAATTATAATTTTTATATTCATAGAAATTGTAACATCTCGTGATTAGATAGCATCATTCTTTGTTAAAAATATTCTTTTTTTTTTCATGTTTTCAGATGCCATATGTACAGAAAATCATTGCGTTCTTTGAACATTTCCAGATTTGATTATAATCAGTAAAATATAGCACGCTTAGGTATTAATTAATAATTTTTATAGTGTTTATTAATGCGATGAAAATTAGAATCTTTTGATTGATTATGGATTAACGTCACAGTAGAGACTAATTAGGCTTATGCGTGAAATACTTAGTAAATTTAAACTCAATCGAGGGAGTAGTGAAAAGTAAGATATACATTAAATTAATTGAAATAACTAAAATATCTCAAAATTTGTGAAATATTGTCTTTTATTTTTTACAGAATTACTTGAATTAGAACTTGCAGCAATGAAATTGTTGTGATATTACCCATTAAATTTCTGATTCATTATCCCGTTAATGCAGCGTTTCTCAAACTGCGGGGAGTGACCCCCTAGTGAGGGAGTGATAATCCTACCAGAGGGCACACGCATACTGAAAAGATGAAAATAAAAAATTATTTAAAAAAAATTATGAATTTCCTGAAAGGAAGAAAAAAACAAAATACATTCTGACATTATAAAAAGTAAAATACATATTTGCACTGATATAATATACTTATAAATGTATCAGTACTCTGCATAATGTATATATTTGATCATTAATTCCTCCACACTGATTTAAAAATAAGTTTAATATTTATAAGTGACCTAGTGGGCTTGTCATATACAAAATTATAAACAGAATTTATATATAATACTTATCTTGATGAGTTGTACGGCTTATAATTAAAGTCGTATGGTAGCTTTAGCGTCAAAATATATTATTATTGAATTCAATACATTGTTTTTGTATGGAGGAGGTTGCGATGAGAATTATAATCGAAAATTGGGTTGCAGATTTTGAATATGAAGCACTGCTTTATTGCGTTCTTAGTTCATTTAATAGATAAAAAAATGAATGCATAGGGTTTTTTTGTATCATTTATTGTGATTTTATTACAGTTTTAAGTTTTTTCAAGGAGCCCAAGTTCGTTGCAAAAGTGGCTTTCGTAAAAAGTTTAATAAACAATTGAATACAGTTTTCTTGTTTGGTATATAACGATGATCTTAGTTTCAGTATGAAGAAATACCCTCATTATATATGAATTGCATCTCTTTCCATCATCAAAATATACAACTTCTATAGAGCTTGACTTGATAACGTCTGGTTTAGTACCAACTCTAAAAATTTCTTACGGTAGTTAAGATTATACATACTGGACTAAAATTTAACAAACTATATCTATGGCACGTCGTTACGAAATAGTGCATTAAATGTTTGAAAAAGCTCTATGAAAATTAAAATGAAATTAAACTTCACTTTTTGTTTTTACTTTTTTTAAGCAGGAGGTTTTATTCATATTAATTAAAAAGATTAGTTTGAATATTTTAATTTTACTAAAATGTTACATTAATTTAATGCAACTTTGGACTTTTTTTGAAATCTTTTTTTTTTAATTTAAACTTATTAAGAAGAGAAAATAACAATGTCATATATTTCTTAATTTTATTACATATGTTACTATATAATTTAATAATGCATTGTATTATTATATGAAAATATCAAATAACCTTTTTTTTCTCTCTGAGCTGACGATAAACTTCCGGTATTCTGTTAGTAGCTCAAAAATCTGCTGGATTTGCTTATAAATCCTGTACCATTACAACTTTTTTTTTATAGATGTACACTATACATTATTTATACAATTCAGTTTTTCGGAACGAAATAATAGTCTTCATTTGATTCTTTATTATCTTGTTTATATAATATAGTATAATTATCATTATATAATATATTATTTTCTATTACTAATAAGTTGGGTGTGCAATCGAGATGGTTTTTATTAAAGTTAAATTTGCATTTACATTTTATCCATATGTGTTCTTCTCATTTAGTTTATATATGCTTTTTTTTTAGAAATATTCTGAAAATAATAGATGGCTTCATTTATTTATGTATTACTATTTAGGAGATAGAGGGTGTTGCTAGACTTGTATATCCTACTAGAGTGTACGAGTGAGACCGTGTGAGCCAGACACACACACAGAGAATGACTAGAATTGTGAGTTTGTAAAAAAAATGACACTGTTTGTTTGTAGTGGTCGTATAAGAAAGTTCTTGTTTGTCAAAAGGTTTGGATGAGGTTCAGTATGCGGTGAAAATTATGTCTCACTGCTATGTCAGAATTTTCTTTTAATTTAATAAATTGAGCGTCAAATTGCACATCAAGATATGCTAAGTTCTCGGGAAAAAAACCAATTTACTTTGAGGAATCATGCAAATTACCAAAAAGAGCAATCCACTTTAAAAAAAAATATTGACAAGTAACACAAACTTTAAAATTTGTGAATATTGTCTCAATTTTTTTTTAAATTGAATTTCTTCAAAATCTCTTTTTAACGTGTTTTGATATCATGATGTTTATTAATTTGATTTGACCTACAAATAATATTTGACATATACTTTCAAAGTCGCGCGGTGCGAGCTCATGGCTAGAGTGTCATGAGTTCGAGCTCTAGTACTACTAGTGCTCTAGAATTATCATATGTTAAATTTTTCGAGGCTCAAATTTCTCCTTTTGGTGGGGTAGCTAGAAGAGCGGAGTGCCACCTCAGGTGTCGTTCTCTTCTCATGGAGCTGGTTCAGAATTATGAGGTCCGTTGGCAATAGACCTCATCTTGCTTCATAGTGCGACATTAATAAACGCTTCTTCAACAGATGCATAATTTCATTGTAGTATGGCTTTTCTGTTTTTATCATTCGAAACTACATTTATATGAATCAACAATAAAAAAAAATTAAATCATTCTTAAAAATATATGTATCAGATTAATAAATTTATTCCTTAACACTAGATTGCCCAAAAGAGTCATTTTGACTGCTTTTCAATTTCAATTAGAAAAACAATTACGTATATAATGACACAATTTCTCGGACTTTTTTAGAATACATTTTTTTCCACTTTTTTTTTATTTTTAATATTTACTAATAACTTGTTATATGACTGTAAATAATATAAAAAATATTAAAAATTTATTTTAAACAAATTTCGTTACACATTAGTTATTCTTCCACAATGATGTCATTTTGATTGCTTTTTGGCAATACTGGTATATACTAAATTTCAGTCTTTTCTAATGTTAAAATGGGAAAAATGCATATTATTCTATTTCTGTGTGTATCATTAGCATTGCGTTCGACTTAAGGTATCCGACTACGTTCGGAACCATGATTTTGCAAAATTCTATAAATGGATAATATTTATGATATTTAGTGTCACTTGATTAGAAAATGTATATAAAATTGTTTTAAGAATATTATCAAAATTAAAAATTATTTAAGTACAATATTTTGACAAAAAATGAGCATAGAATGACCCATTTTCAAAATATTCTCCTTTTGTGAAAAATGCTTCTATTATAATAATATTTTGCCTGTATATAGCTCAGACCACTGTACAGAGACTCAACTAGAATTTTTGAAATCTATAACTTAGCAGTGGGTTTATCCATGTCTTACGGCAACAGAGGGGAGAAATTTTAAGATAAAAAACGCCGATAATTATTTCAATTGTTGGTAACTCTGAAATTAATGCGAATTTTTCAAAAAAAAATAGTTCAGACTATCTGGAGAAGTGTTTACTTTATATAAGCAAAATATTATTTTAGAAGCATTCTTTATAAAGTAGAACATTTTGCAAAAAGTTTATTCCAAGTAATTTTTGCCAAAATGTTGTATTTAAATAATTTTTTTTTGTCAAAATATCCTTAAAACAATTGTATACATGTATTCTAATCTAAGTGACACTAAATATTATGAAAATTATCCATTTATGCGCTTTTTTAAAACCATGGTTCCGTACGTAGTCGGATACCTTAAAATATTTCTCTTTAATCATGTTTTCTTTTTTTTTAATTTGCAATCCTTAGAAAACTTTAGATATGAAATTTGTCAATTCTAGCGGGGTGCAAAATCATAGCAATAATTATTCGATAAATATATTCAATACAATTAAGAAAACCACACACATTTTGAGTTTCAATACAAAATTAGAATTTTATTAAAGGAAAAATGAAAGAATGAATGAATTTGAACACTAAAATAAATAGCAACATGTTAAAGGCAAATTAAATTCTCCTTATTTTCTTCCAAGTCTTTAGCACGAGCAACAAAGTCATAAAGCACCTTTACGAAACTTTTAAGGAAAAATAATTGAAAGTAAAGCACAAAAGATGGCTTTTGTTCTTCAATATTTTTTTGTTTAGTTTTTTGCTGGCACTTGACCTAAATTACGCGTTTTAACTCAAATAATAATAAAATAAGACTTCCCAAACATGTTAAAATAATTACGCTTCCCTGCTACGATGATTAAAAGTAATTTTTACCTTCCATTCTCTCCTAATAAAATGAAAATCCATTAGGACTGCCACAACCTCCAGCCATTTACACGAAATATGATTTAAATAATTAAGCCCACTCTAACCTGAAGGTTTGAGGATTCAGAGGATGCTGGCTTTTTTTTTCTCTTGATTTTCAACATCTTTATTAATTCATTGTCCTAACCTTTATCATATATTTTGTTCTTTTGAAAGTATATAATGAAAAAAAGAAGACATATAGAGTACAAAATGTTTAGATAAAAAAGGAGGGGGTGGGGGAAAGACGTGGTTGTGACTTATATAAAATATTTTTAATCATTTTAGGTTTTAATTCTTAATCTTTTTTAAAAGGCTATCCTTTGATTCAAACAAAACACCTATGGTATTCCTAAATAAGGCTTTCTAAGATTCTGTAAGGATATATTTCGGTACGGGGGATATTTATATATCTTTAATTAAAATTTACTATGTTTATTACATGGTTAATTTCTTTTCTTTTTTTGAAGAACCGCAATAAGAAAAATAGAAGCAAACCCACCTTTAAATTCATAAATATGTTAGTATTTTAAAAGTCTCATAATACTTATTATTACTATACATCCGAGATTCTTTTTTTTCTGTTTTGTTTTTTTTTAAAATAATTACTATAAAATCTTTTTTACGTTGCATAAAATAGCATGGTCCTAGTTTTTTTTTCACCAAAATTTAACTATTATCCTAAAGAAATAGTCTTAGATAGTACTATTTGATGATGAGTTTATAAAAGATGCGCTTTGCAAGTATTAAAATATTTCTGTCTTTAAAACGTATAGTTCGAATAAGCTTTCATTTAAAAGTAATTCTTTAATTTTCTCATTCATGTGTGAATAATTGTGTTAGTTACTCATAAATTTTTGAAAAAAGCTTTGTCTTCAATGTATTTTTTTATAACTGGATGAGAAATTTCTGGAGAATGCTGACTGTACATCATATAGCGTAAAAATGCAACAAAAAGTTATAGAATACTTTTTCATTTTGTGATATCAAAAGGAACATAAAATGTCATTATATAATCCGGACATTAAATTAAAAAAATATATTAATTGTGAGAAAGTCTACACACTCACGCACGCACACACATCTCGAACAACAATACTGGTTAGTTAACGAAAGGTACACCAGTTTTGTTTACTATGCTGATAGTGAATTGAATAGTTAATCTATGGATCAGTTCAAAACCTTGTAGGATTTTAGGAGGGGAATCGGGATTCAGCAACACGGTTTTCGAGAGCATCAAACGTTATACGTGATATATACGTTATGACATGAATAGGGACTAAGGGCGGGAGACCATGCTGTCCGTTTCATCTAAAATGTAGTTTTCCTTTCAAGAAATTGTTGCACAAGGTGACAGTAAAAAGGTGGGTATTACCTGCTTACAAATGAAAGATATCACTAATTGCAGTAACATACGGACAAATAATACTCGTAATATTCAGTAAATGGCTTGTTTAATATAAATCAATGAATAAAAGTTCCCTCCCATAAAAACTAATGTTGAGTTGTGTTGTTTTAACGTAAATTGATAGCATTTCTTTTATTTTACATGCTACTATTCAATACTGCTTGTATTTATTTCTAACACATCCTACTTATTTCAAACTACTTATACTTGGGTTATGGTGGTTTTTTAATTTGTTACTTAATTTTTAGGATCAGTAATATTTCTCGAATTCCATATGTGAAGTTCTAAATGTTAAAAAAAAACAAATAAATATACATTACAAAAAGTTATACACTTTTATTGAGACATCTTATAAACACAAATCTTACTTTTAACACAAAACACAAGTATTAATATATGTGCATAAATACATCCATATATGCATGTATGCATGCTTACATACATACATACTTCTTGGTAACGTAACTTCAATAATAGTTTCTTCAGGAAAATTATTTTAGTCAAATTTATTACCTACAAAATATTTTTTCACAGATAAAAATAATTAATTTTAATTGTGTGTACTTTATTATTAAAAATACTTCTATTCGTATGAACGTATAATTTCCTTGTGCTAAAGAAAGTTTTAAATTTAATACCAGAGTGTCACATCATTGCATGTTATGCTGAAGGAATCTCAAAACTGACACATTCTTTAATATAAGCATTCAGTTAAAAAAAAGCCCAGTGGCTGAGTGGTTAGTGCATCTAGCTTCTACACCACAGGTCCGAGGTTCAAACCCTGGGCTGGGCAAGGTTGGCTCAGCCTTTCATCCCTTCAATGGTTCGATAAAATGAGTACCAAGCTTGCTTATAAACTTAACACTGGGGGTCTTCGCGTCAGAGTGACCACCTGACTAGGACATCTAAGCATGCATCTCAGGGTCCAATGTCGCGTATACTGAGTTGGGCACAGTAGACCTTGTCCCTCATGGGATGCCGCACCCCTGAGTTAAGTTTAAAAAAAAGATTAAAAATATATAAAAATGCCGTTATGTAGCTGATTAACAAAAAATCAATTGCTGGATTTAATGTTTTACTGCTTTTCATTTGCAGCTTTCAAAGCAGTTTAAATACAAAACGTTAATGCAGGCTTTAGTGTAGTTCCATATCCTTAGCACAAATCATGTCAAGTTTCATATGATCCTCAATATATCTAACTGGTTAATAAATGTCATGTCTTCAGCACTTATAACCATGACACAATTTATACACCGCAAGGAAATAAAGGGTAATGGGAAAAGATACCGAACAATGTAACTAACATCGATTCAGATTAATGTAGTATTTGAAAACAAGAGTATTACCAGAACGACTCAAGGACATGGCAGCCACCACTTTTAATGCTCAAAGTAATATAATCACCGTTCAGGGTTAAAAAATTGGCTTGCGTTCTTAATATCCATCAATTATTCTGACGCCATAGACACATTTCATTAGTGGGATATATTAGTTAAGTGTATTGTAACAGTTTTGCTTCCAAAGGATCTCTATCCGTAATTCTGAAAGTGGAACACTGTGTTTTGTTTTTGGGCGATTGTACCATGAGGATTATGTCCGACAGAGACAGAAAAACCGTTAGCGCTCCGGTTATTAATCACGTGGTGTGAAAGAATGTACGTGTCAGAGAAACGCTGGGGGTGAAATGGATGACCGGCGATATGATTTCTTTCCAACAATAGATGCTCAATAATCGTTCTAAAAACTATCGTCTTATTATTCGAATAATAGGATATCAATTAAAAAGGCTCATTTGGTTATATTGATTTTTTGCGGGGTAATTCTTTTGAGGGAATTGGTTAAAAAATAATGAATAGGTCTTGAAAGCTCCATGATTGTTGAAATGTATTAAGTTTATTTGTTCCGTAATATAAATTTGTAGTATGTAGAATTACAAAATGATTCATCTTTGTTTTTTGTTACAAGAAAATGATTCAAGATCAAATTATTCACTTATACTTCATACTGAATGGTTATTTTTAGTTAATTATACAAAACACATTGACAGATATGACAAAAATTGTATTTAGATTCCCACATAGCCGCATACATTTTGTCTATTTTCACCTGATTTTAAAGGTTTTATTTCTATATTGTTTAATTTAGATATCTTTTGCACGCTGGTATTTAACTAATATACGATATTAGTATGATATAATAATGTTATAAAGTCAACTGTATATTAAATTTATACGTAATAATTCACTTAAATTTTCTTTCGCTTTACTTAATTCATAATGTTCTTGGGCCATCCAAGACTTGGCGTGGTAGTTAGTTTTTAGTTTATCCGCTTAATGGTAAATAACCGCAACTTTATCTCCTAAGATCCTGCCACTTTCAAATTTTTGAAAACAATGTGATACAATCTAGTATCATTTGCGTATTATGACCGATCACATAAATCTTGACCTGAAATCATATGATTCTAAAACTTTCCCGTTTTGAAACATAAAAACTGAGTTCTCTGGAGCAAAAGTAGATGGCCTTTGTCTTTTGTATTTCTTGTGAGAAGTTTTGTTATTCTTGCCATCCCTTTGTGTTTATGATCATCAATAAAATGGGGATTTAAAATACCAACAAGCTTCAATCCTTCAAACTAATCCTGCAACTAATCAATAGTATCCTGCCAAAAAATGTTTTAAGTCACACACACATGCCCATAGTTTTCTAATTTAATTAATCATTTTGCACTAGCTAAAGTAATCGAAGTTATGTAGGTGTGAAATAGGTAATAAATACACTATTTTTAGTACAGTAATATTTTGTATAAAATATATTTTAAATGACTAATAACTTAACATTTTAACAAATATCAAAGCGTTTTTCGTTACTAAAAATTGTATAAGTTTCACTGTTACTTTCATTTAAAAAAATCTTGCTTTTATCTCATTTTGGATATTTACAATAACATGCATATATTTCAAGTAAAAGATTGAACGAATAATGACAAAACTGACGAGTACTGTTGATGTATCCATTTGTCTCTTTACAAAGAGAAAAATATACCTGGCCATAAAAAAGGAAAGTCAGTTGTTATGTTCGATAAACGGCTCTCGACTTGCAGTTGACTTTATGATTAAGGACTTCAGTCAGGTGGCGAAGATCATTCCCCTGTTTGTGAGATAACTCTTTCTCAGCTGTTTTATTCTTTTTCAGAAATTTAAGTTCAACATCTCTAATTATTCCGTCTTATAGCATCTAGTAGAATCAGACTTTGATGCCTTAATGCAGAGGTCTTCAAACTTTTTCAACTCACGGAACTTCTAGAACTAGAAAGTGTTTTTGTGGAACCCCATTCCGCGCAGAAGAAAGAAGAATATATCTCAAAGTAATAGTTAAAGTAAATCAACATGTTATAGTTGCTTTATGTAAAGGCAATTAAAAAAGGAATTGCATTTATCATTAAAAAATTCTAATATAATTTTTTAATATAATTAACTCATTAATAATAGTAATTTGTGTGATCCAAATATAACTTACCCGTACATTATATTTAGTAACAAGGATATGTGCTTGCTTTTTAATACACTTCGCTATTGGGAGGTTATTTAGCGAAGAAAATCGTGAAATGTTCTTGGTTCTAGGAGAAAGTTCGCTGTACAGAAAAATTCGCTATATAGAGGTTCGTAATATGGAGATTCGACTGTAAATATTTTTTAACAATACCTAAAGGCAGAGTTTGAAAAGCCGCAACTGTTTATGCAAAGTTCCACGTGCAGCTCGCGAGCCTCCGAATGCCAACCCCTGAAGTAGAGGAACTGACGCATATAAAATTTTTGTGCCTTAAAATCCTCACATCAGGCACTGAGGGGAAGTTCAAGAAATAGGTTGCCCTTTCAAGTTTTTATCATCGTCTGTTGACCGTGGCTCAAAATTATGATCTTTACCAATTTGCCTAATTAAACTTTTGACTTCGAAGTTGTGAGAGGCTCGCGCCTCTCTCTCTCGGCACCTAGATGTGTGTGTGGGGGGGGGAGGCGAAGAAACACTCGACATTTTCCAAGTTATTTATTTCTACACAAAGAACAGACGCAATTTCAACTAATAATAGAAAGAGAATGTTTCAATGCAACCGTGAAAGTGGAACAACGTTGGTAAAACGCGAGTGAATAGGAGACTGTCAAACTTATCATCCGATTTAATCTAATATCAAATCAATACTGGAGCACAATCGTCACTTTAAAGTTTCCTCCTAATAAGAATCAAATCACTATAATTCTAATATTTTTTACCTTCAGAAGCAATCTCACCTGACTCGAGTATATCTACTTTCCTTCTCTCCTCCTCAAGCTAGAAAACCACAACTATATATAGTAAATTAATTTAAATATCCCGATTCTCTTCTTCCAAAAGGTTGGTTGTGAATAACGCGAATTGATAGCCTAAAGATTTCCCAAGAGGATTAATTGAAGAAAGCGCGTATATATCAGTCACAAAGCTTAAAAAAATTTACCTTTTTATGTACTTATATTTTATTAATTATCAGTCAATCTATATTCTTACTTATTATCACCAAACTATTAATGAAGAAGTCTTGATTTGAAAAAAGTAAATTTAAATAACTTTTATTTTCCACATGTTTTTGTAACTATCAAGAGTAATTTGTGAACACCTAAGAGGATCATTCAATGTCGTAGTAAATATAACATGGGAGAATTTTCTTACATCTTTTAAAATTGTAATAAAATATTTTACTAAACATTGATTAATATTTGCATGCTATGAAAAAGCCCGAAGAAATTACTTTATTTTAACGCTATTCTTAAGCACAAAGTTTGCACAGAATGTTCGTATTAATGATTATTTAATATACTTAAAAAATGTTAAGATGTATCTTAATAGAATTTATGAATTAATGATTTAACTTATAAAGTTTTCGAATACGTTACATAACTACATAAATCAAATTTGCTTTACATGTAGTTTTAATCAATCATGACTCTAATCCCTAGTTCGTAGTTTTTCATTCCTTCGGGTTTTTTTCCTAATTTTTTTTTCTTAAAAACGTCTTTTAAGGTATAATGTTTTTATTTTTTTTTATTTTTTTTTTTTTTAAGGTTTCTTAATTGAGCACTTGTTTTAACAAATTACTCGACTGCGTTAGTAGAGGATGCTCACAACGTGTTCTCACTTTGAAAGTAAGTTTAAAGTGGAAAAACGATTATTCAAGTTTTTTTAATCGTTAATTTTTTTAAAAAGAAGTATAATTTATCATCTGAGCAATTTTTAAATACGCATATTAAATCAGATGAAACAAAATTCTAGACAATTAGTTATGAAATAGGGCTAATTAATGTACTAACTTTTTGACAACAGCAATTTGTGCAAATTAATAAAAGTATTCAACAACATTGATATTTTATTTCCATTTTTACATATTATACAGAATACAAAATTGTAAGACAAAATAAATAAATAAAATAATTTCAAAATTTTAGAAAACTTTAAAATGTTTCATAGTTTTACAGACAAACACATGCAATTAATAATCATATACTAAATTGTCCTATAAATCAATCAAATCAAATATCAAGAAATATAACAAGCAGTACAGGTCAAAAATAAGAAAACCTCGGTAGTATAGTAACAAATTTTTAGACTTAGGAGCTAAGATTGTAGGGTTAAGCATAATTTTAAGTACAGTAAAACTTATTCTATATTTGTCTATATTACTGCACTGCAAGGAAGAGAAAATGGTGTATGGATAAGATTTCATTAATTGTAAAGTTAATAATCAGAATACTAGAAAATAATAAAAAATATACTAAAATTAAGTTACCAGTGCTAAATACAAGTTAAAAATGTTTAAGATGAACCAAATCTACATACCTAAACTAGAAAGCTAGAAATTTAAATAATATAAGGCTTTCTAAGGCAATATAACACTCCAGCTATACGTCAAGATTGCTCACTTCACACGTAAACGGAACTGTAACAGTACAACAAGAACGTTTTTTTTTCTTCTTAATACACTAAATTTTTTTAAAGAAAATACATTTATTACTTTAATAATGTGTTGTATTCTAATAGTTTAGTTAAAATTAGAAGAGTGGGAATATCAGGTAAAAATTAGTTATTCTTATGAGAAATGAATTCGGTAAAAATTATGGCAATAATTATATGTTAACGAAAGCTTCTATTTTGGAACAATTATTATTTCATTTGCGTAATTTGTTGTAAGTCTGGAGGGGTACCAAGAAAGCGAATGAGATTCAGAGTATAAATTAGAACAGTTTTTACCTAATATGCAAGGTGGAACAAAAAAAAAATTCTAAAATGGATAACAATTACTTTAAAGATAGAACATTAATATTGCCAGAATATTGTACTAAGCTAAAAAGTAAGCTATTATTAAGTATACCACATTCTAAAATTAAATATTTGATCAAAACTGATAAATTTCCGTTCACTAATTAATTTCGTAAATGAAATAAATTAACTGAAAGAGCTTAATTTTTACGGTAATTAATAAGAGCTTGGAGAACAGTTCTGCATTTCTTTGTTATTAAATAATATATTGATTTAATACATGCTCGTATAAACACTGATTTGCATAATGCAGAAGAATTAAAGATAAAGCAGTGCAAAGAAAAATAATTTTTGCTTCATAACTCAAAAATAATATTACAATGGCAGTCATTTAAATGTTTTAATTAAGTAAAAAAAAAAACCCAAACGATATTATTTTCATAAAATACATAATAAATGATGTAGCGAAAATATTTTCAAAAATAAATGTTTATTTCTCACTTGATAAATGAAATGTTATTGAATGACAAACATTTGTTAACAAATGTCCCTGAAAGAATAGTAACAAGAAAAAACGCAATCATTTCAAATATCTTCCGTTCTTAAGGTGTAAGTATGTTCTTGATTTCTATTGTTTAAACTTCAATAGATAAGAGAGATTAAGTAGATTCCCCTTTTTCAAGAAACTACAGTGTTCTTAAACAATTAAAATGAAAAGCAAAAATGTGTTAGAATATGTTTACTAATATTTCCATCTTTGAGATGTCAAATTGTTTCGGTTTATTTTAGTTTAATTATTATTTTCTTTATTCATCAAGTTAGAGATATTATCTTGATAAAAAGGATGTACAAATTATTATATTTTAAAAGCCTACTATAGATAAAATTTAATGCATTTTCCACACATGATCACAGTTTATTAAATTCATTGAAAATCTTGTTACTATCAACTTAGTCAATAAATCTAAGACAAATAAAACCTTATGACAGCTAAAATTAAAAAAAATTAAGTTACCAATTCAAAGTGTTATGAATTATGTACTCTTAAGTTACTTTGGAAAAAGTATTCAGAAAAGCAAATTTTTATTTATATTGTTGTGTTACCGAGCAGCAACAATAAAATGGTCTTATTCAATGCTACTTCAAATTATTTACAGAACATCGAAGTGTCGGACCAATATTATTCTATTACATATGAAAATATAATGCTACAAAGACGCCATTCAGGAGGTATTCTATATATTGTATGGTTAATATTGTATTGTATCGAAAGTTTTACGATATAGTCAGTAGCCCGGTCAGAACGTTTTGCTTCTTGAATATCATAGTCCTTGTTTTTAAACTTTCAGTACCAAACCTTCACAATGTTTAATGATACAACAGTAGTACCTAAGACTGCACACATAATTTGGTGGCATTCTGTAGATGACTTCTTACATATAACTAAAAGTAAATGATGGTTTTAATTTTGTAGTCCACTAGTTCCGCTTTAGACACCTTGTACTTAATGTTGTCGATTTTCTTTTTACAAATTTCACAACACAGTTTTCAAAAGCATGCCATTTTCTTTCGAATGCCAAAAATTGTCTGGCATAGAAATGAGCAAATACGCCAAAGCGAACTGTTTGCACAGACAATACTAGCAATGGGGAGAGAATTTCGTTACAGCCAGATACATTCTGACTATTTTAGTATTATATATTAATGTGTCCACTACATTATTTCTAATTTATGAATAAGTCATTAATGTTTACAATTACACGAGTACATTTTGCTTGTACTTGTTTCTACATTATAATTAAAATGCTTTAGGATACTCATTTGATTTATAGGCTCAAAGCAGCTGAGGGAATTAAAACATCTTTTTAGATATTTTTTTAGTGTGATTAATACTGCGTTTCAATTGCATGTTATAGAAATTGTCACTTTCATAGAAATTCAACAAACATTTAGATTGTCGTAATAGTAATATTATTGAAAAAAACCCTTTTGAATAATGAGGATGTTATGAATTACCTAACATGTTAAAATACCTAACAATCAAAAATTTTAATTTTTTAATAGAATTATTAAAAATAAAATTTAAATGAAGCAATTATTCTATAATTAAATTGTTAAAATCTGCTTTAATTTATTTTAGCTAACTATTAAAATATTTACTTTATAATTGTTCTTTGTTCATAATTTCTGTATTTTTAACAATACATTTCACAATTGTTGCAATCAAATTAGTTTTTAAATCTCATCCTTTTTCTCTTTTCTTACATTTTTGTACAACTGATAAAAAGAAATAATGCACAAGTTCATACAAAAATTGAAAACAAGTTTTTATTTTTGTATTCCTTTTTGTTTCTTCAATTTTGTTAATGTGGATCATTTCAAATCGAGCTTACCTTATAAGTACACAATGCTTTTGAGAAAAATCAATTTTTTTTACTTCTGTTACAATGTAAGAACCTTAAAAAAAGAGGAACAATATACATTTTATAGCATTTTTCCCGACAAAAAAGGTTAGTGTACTCATTCAGACAATTTTTATTTACTCCAGTAATGCATTTATACTTTACCGTTTCTCCAGAAAGGAGTAACTTCATTATTCTTTCACGGAACTCCCAAGTCTCGACCTCATTACCAAGGTAAAACTTTGCCTTAATTCGATTGGAAAAAGAAACATAAGTAAAACAAAACAACTTTCGGTTGAAGAACTTTTTATCACCTACGCTTGATCAGTTTTTACTTTAAATAATTTTTTTTCTATCAGCAGAGTACGTGAGAGAGTTCTTTTTTTGTCTCTGGTATTTTTCGACATTCCGTGATAAATGAGGTTGGAAATAAGATTGAACGGCGGTCGAAAAACATTACCTAAATTTCTGCTGAAACAGACGGATACTCTTTGATGATCGAAGAACATTTACGGATGCATCAGAGATTCGCACTCAAGACGCCCACAGCCATAGATAAATTTCTTTCCATTCAAAAAAATCTCTATTTGATGTATATTTTGGATCAATGTGTTTTGGAATGTTTTTTAATCTGGAAGATTCCGTCTGAATATCTTTTTCAACATTTGAAAATATTCTGAGGTTACTCGAAGTATGTTAAAGTAGTCTGAAAGTCGAGAAAATGATTAAAATCTCTATTTCAAATGTTACTTATTTTATATTAAAAATTAAAATTGAGTTGTTTAGAGCTAGTAATGTTTTGCTTGATCAAGTGAGCTCTATTAGTTCTGGATTTGTTCATTTTAAACCACTTCAAATTACATTTGAACTAGTATTTATTTTTCCTTTCTAATAATGCAACGGGATAACTTTGAGGTTCAATTTTATTAAATAAACGTACAGAATTCGTTACTTATTACTCAGTATTAGTGGCATCAAGATTCGAACTCGTAGTTCGACTTCAACATCGCTGACTACGAAGTTCGTGAAATATTAGGGAAAAAATATATATTAGGAAAACATGTAGATGTTGAAAGTAAGGAAAACATAATAAAGTATATATTTTACTCCAAAGAAATTCAAGACTATTAAGGAAATTATTCTTAGATTTAGGAATATACATATACATGTATACAGGGCGTCCCAGGATTATTGGGACACACTTTAAGGGGGGGGGGAGGGCGGGGACGTCACAAGGATTCAGGTTTCCACAGTAACCCAAGGATGAAAACCTCTTCTTTAAGCGCTAGGTGGTGTTGATCAAAAGAACATTGAAGGCAACAGACCTACCTGCATTACCGCAGTCATTGACCGTAGTGGTGTATGAAACCATTTTACGAACACCTAGCTGGCAGATATGCACCTGATACACGGACTGGCTGAAGGAAATACACGAGCAGTAGAAAGATTGTATCGTGAAAGTTACTCACATAGAAATGCACCGGACTGCCGGATGCTTACTAATTTGCAAAAGGATCATTACATGATTATATTATTTATAAGGATGGGCCACAAGTGAATCTAAATTCCTGCAGCAAACAAAATGTGTTGGATATCGTTCAATCGTGTTTTGCAACGTGAAAGCGAACCCATTACACTGATATCATCTTCAAAGAGTACCGTCATAAATTGTGATGCAAATTAGTAGATTTCCGGTTGTCCGGTGCCTCTCTTTGTGGGTCTTTCGCGTAAATCTTTTTGTTCTGCCACTCCGTGAACCAGGTGCATATCTGCCAGCTAGGTGTTCGTAAAACTGTTTCATACGCCTCTGTGGTTAATGACAGCTCAAATGACTGCGGTAATGCAGGTCTGTTTCCTCCAATATTCTTTTGATCAACACCATCTAGTGCTTAAGGAAGAGGGTTCCACCCATGGATTCCTATGCAAATCTGAATCCTTGTGATGTCTCCTACCTTCCCTTAAAGCTAGTTCCAATAATTCTGGGGGCCGCGGTAGCCGAGTGGTATAGGTATCGGACCGTGGCTTGCCTTGTCACGAGTTCGAGACCAGTACCACTAAAGACCCGCCGTGTAGGGCAGCGATGCACATTAAATCTGTCGAGAGCTGAAACGTCCTCCCGTTGGTGTGGTGTGGTAGTTAGGAGAGGGGGGTGCCAACTCAGGTGTCGTCCACGTCACTTGACCATGGTTCAAAATTACGTGGTCCGTCGCCAAAAGCCCTCGTGCAGCTGAACAGTGCGACGTTAATATCCAATCAATCAATCAACCAATAATTCTGGGCCCCCCTGTATATGATGTATACGATTTCAGCTTCACGAAATAGATATTTATTCACTAAAGCAAATAATTTTGCTTTTGATCTACTTTTACAGCATTGTTTCACAATCAGTTTAGAAAAACAACCGAGTCTATTATTTTAGAACATGATGCTAATATTGAAGCATTTATTAAAAGAATGAAAATTGCTGTAATTATAAATAGAGAACGCTGTAGAACAAAGCTTTACATTAAATGTTTCTTTTAGATAATTTCGGATCAGTTAAAGGGGGTACTCTAACACAGTTTCTCTAATGTTCCTCACACATTTTCCATTTTATATAATTCCACAAATAATAAATTATTACAATGATTTTTGATTTTTGGACATATCTTTTATAAAGGATGCCTATTTTTTTAAAATTATAAGACATCGCTAATATATTTAGTAAGGTCATGGCTATATGAACTTGAATAGTTTTAGGATCCTACTCGAAATATTGTCGTGAATTAGTTCTAACTGTAATTCCAGTTAGCTCACATATGCTCCTAATTTAATTCAAAACCTATGTTAATCGATTGTCTTACATGATGACCTATTGCCGGTACGACACACATTTCACTCATCATATTACTCCCATAATCCGAGTCAAATTTATTGGCGATTAAATGGTTTCATTCCTTTGTTCGTCTGAATTCAAATTGGATGAACCATGATTGTCCCAAATTGTTAGCCACTGATGTTTCCTTCTTAGGTTTTCTAAGTGATTTTCAGTTTCGTTTCTAGAATCTAGAGATTTCACATTTTGGTTCTATCACCCTTTTTTGCTTTTTTATTCTTGTGTAAAAATTTATATTTGTAATCTTCGTGAAGAGGTATACATTGGTTGATAGCAATGGTGTTAACAAATCTCTTAGGTATATTGATGGCATTCTGAATCAAAGTGAAATAACGAGGTTGATACTTTCTTCCTAAGACTTTCACCCGAAAGAAAGTTGAGTTATTTAAGTCCCTTCGAAAGAGAAGCAGTTTATTTTTTCTTATACAACTGTTTCAAAACTTAAATTTTAGGGTCTAATCAAAAATCCCGCACTCATTTTACGAACTTATACACTGCAGCTTTATTCTCTCCCAAAACAGTAAAATTATTTAGAAGTTAATCACAACACGTATAAAGTTTTGCTTATATTATTTTACAGAATGCAATGCATCTAAAATAATAGTGCTATGATACTGCCATCGAATTTTAATGACTGCAACTCAAGTTGTGTTCTCAGAGAAACTAATGTGCGTATTCGACGAATGCATCCAAATCCTTTCTTGCGACTTAATGAAGCAGGAATTATAGATAGATGAGAGCAAAACGGAACTTCCAAATACTATCATTCACGATACGAGTAATTTTCTTGTTTTTAATAAAAAACCAATAAGCTGTATTTTTAACAGTTTTGAGTACAAAAAAAAGAACAAAAAGAAACTGAATATTGCTTTATGACAATAATTCTGAAATCGTGGCTCATTCCTACGGATGCGTGAAATATTTCCAAGAAGTTTGTCACGAGTTCTGAAAAAAGAAGATTAACACTTACTATACAACTGCCATACAGTATAAAAGTGATCGCAGTAGCCGAGTGGTGACGGTCGTGAACTCATGGCCGGTGTAATAGAATCATAGGCTTAGTCCTGGTGCCACTGAGGACCCTGTGTATAGGAGTTGAAATGTTTTAAATGTGTCAAGGCTCAAAGTCCTTCTGTTATCTTTGTATGGATGTAGGGTGCCAGTTCAGGTGTCTTCCTTGTCATTTGACCAAGGTTCAAAATTACGAGGTCCATTATCAATAGCTCTAGAGTAGCTTCGAGAAGTTCAACTTTTTTTAATACTCACCACCCCATAGTATAAAAAAGGTTTAACCCTTTCAGGTTTTTTCCGAGTTGAGCACGGGCAGATGAAACATACTATCCTGGCTCATCCCGATGGTAGCTCGGACACTGAAAATTTACACTGTGTATATTCAGTCTTTCCAGAATTACTTCACATTTCCTTTTTATGGTTCCGTTTTATTGAAAAGTACCATTCGGTGGAACTTTCTACAAAAAGAGGGCGTCTTTCTACTGAGCACCCCCCTTTTCGTTTGTCTGAAAGGTACTTTGCTGACTACATGCTCCCAACAGAGAACTAATCCAACACAACAGTGTATTATTTGCGGTTCAAAAAGATACCATAATGGTAAGAAGGTAAGAAGAGAAACAGGATTCTACTGTCCAGATTGTGATATTGGTTTATATGCAGTGCCGTGTTTTTTTCATACACGATCAAATTTTGATTAATAGTTTCATAATCATTTATGTAAATGCAAAAGATGTAAATAAAATTTGTTATTCAAGGTAAAAGCTAGGTATTTTTAGCTTTATATTTATAGTTAGTGTGAATGGACTCCAAATTCTAATAATTTCTGCCACACAGAAAGCTAACTTTACTGGTAAATTAATTATTATTATTAATTATTCAAAAAGGTTTTTTTTACATTACTTTTTAGGAAATTTTTATGCTAATGGTGTTATTATGTTTAAAAAGTATGTATGTTTGAAAATAAGCATACAAAAATGGACAATTTTATATCCATAATTCAGAACTGAATTGAACCTTGAAGGGGTTAATCCTTTATATCTTGTTTCCTGCCGCTACGTTAGACGACAATATTTTTGTACCAGCAATTCTAAAAATCTCGGTTTCATTGTGTGTGTTCATAATTCCATCAATTAAACAATACAACAAACTATTTGTGAGGGACCTTGAAATTTTGAACAATGATCAAATAACGAGAGAAAGGTGCCTGACCTAACAACTCACCTTTTTCAGTCTCCTTTACTGTTTTATATGGGGAATTTCAAGTCCGTTCTTTTAATTGCATAGAAACTCCCAAGATTCTAACCTACATCTCAATTAGAACATTACCTGACTTGATAAAATTCAATTAATTTCATATTCTTTCTTTAAGAATAAAAATTATTTGAAATATTAAAATATTTTATTAAATCTCGTGATTCTTTCATAATATACTTTAAACATTGAACATAATTACTTTCTGTTTTCTTTCATGTAACAGACTAGTAACTAACATGTATGTAGTTATAATCATTTATGTAGTTATAATCAAAATCATCATATAAAGTCAGTACACAATGTTGCTTAATAAGTAATTTTTAGTTAGCACTTATACCACACATAATTAAAATATTTCCAATATTCGTTCAGAAAGTCTGTTAATAATTACTACAATAATTAATTATGAAAATAGGAAATTTTAATGCAATAGAGCATTCAAAATGGTAACTACGATGTAAAATTCCCAGAATGTAGTCCTAAGTTTGGTTAATTGTTATACATACAAAATTACGTGCTAACGAGTAATTCGAAACCATAGGTTAGTGATCATTTATCTGCCATCATTAATATTTCAATGAACAACCGCTTATTTACATTAACGTGATTAAACGTATTGAGGAAAATTATTAATGATGCAGTTGAAAGATCAATTTAATGGATTATTTTCGATTATTTTCTTCAGTTGGTAGGCTTGAAAGCATGTTAATGTAATTAAAACTACAAGTTTATAAATAATTACATTAACAAATAATCTAAATAAGTACTCGGATCACAGATTTTTAATCAAGTAATATGTATTTTTGTAATTATTAAAATTTATTACACCTTATACTTTTAAAATCAAATTAAACATGAAATGTGTTTCGAATTAAATACATTATTAAGATCGTTATGATTTACTTTAACCCTTTGAAAGTTAATTTTTTTTCTAGCAATGTCATGTTAAAATATTCTTAGGTTTTAGAAAAGAAATTAATTTAGCTTATAACTTAAAACAATAAATTTTAAGTGAAAATGGTCTTAAAAGGTCAAATTATAATTTTTAAAACTATTTTTTTTCATTTTGAACTGTTTCCTACCACCCACTTGGAGCTATTTAAAGGCAAAACATTTTTTTAATTTGCGTTTCCTTTTATACTGAATTACAGTTGACCCCCGATTTAAAGAATTCATCGTGACCAAACCTTTTGTTTGTTAAATTGGGATCTACAAAAAATATATTATCTGATACTTTTTTTTTGGATTGCCTTTTTTTGGAATCAAATTGTCAACGAATAGTTTCAAGTCTCCCATTTTGTTGTTTATTTTTACATTGGAATATGTATCTAAAAAACTGTTCATTTTTAATGAGGCTTCTCACTTTGGATAACATAGGACCAGGAACTGCATTATTTATTTCCTTTTCATTTTCTGAATCTGTATCAATGATATTTTTTGATCTTTGAAGAAACTGCATAATGTCTTTGTCTGCCATAATTGTTGCTGTATACACATTATCATCATCTACCCCAATGGGTTCTTCCGATTATGAACCTGTGAGGTAGGTGTTTTCCGTATTTCGTTCATCCCCCCAGGAGGAAAATCTTTTAGTGTTAAGCGAATTTTCGTTTCATATTAAGATTTTTTTTAAAAAATACATGGAAATATATAGCAGTTCATCGGGACCGCTACATTATTTTGTGTTAACCGAATTTTCGTCTTAAGCGGTTTCGCGTTAAACGTATTTCATTGTATTAAAAACTCAGTAATATAAAAAACAAGTAATATAAAAAAAATTAAGTCAATTCCTATCAGATCAACAAAGAAAATTTTTATTTTAGCTACTTTTTATTAAATAGTTACAATGAATATAAATATGTAAATACATAAGACAGAATCACAATATTAAAGGGTAATTAATTTTTATTAATTATCATTAAAGTATCGTATTGTTATCCCAAACAATCGTGTATATATCATTTCAGTTCAACTGAATGCTTTAAAACGTGAGAAAAAAAATCTTTTCAAGTTTTGACATAAATCGCTATAAATGAAACGAACATGGCTGTGTCTGTAATTCTTTAAATAATTAGTTTCAGTCAATTAATTTTAATTATTTATAACTAAATTATCGTATTGTTACCCAAAACAATAGAAAACTGTAGCTCAAACGAGGGCTTTAAAATGTTTTTCATGTTTTAACACAAGTCGCCGAAAGGGTCGCTAAGTCGCCAAAAATGATGCCAAAGTGGCTGTATTTGTAATTTCTTGAATAATTAGTTTTAATAAATTAATTTTTATTAATTAAAAATTAAATTACTGTATTGTCATCCAAAATAATCATGTATATAAAATTTCAGCTCAATTGAGCGCTTTAAAATGTATTTTATTAACGATTGAAAATTCCACCAAGATAAATTAATATAAATATACAAATATATAAATAAATAAATATATAGACAGTGCGAGCTAATAGTAGGAATTGAAAAACACCCACACATATCAAGACGTCACTGTGGAACTTTTCAAGCCTTACTAATAACGCTATGTTTCTGACTGCAAATTCTTGTTATTGCGAGAGAAAGGGAGAAAGATTGTTAAGATATTGCGACAAAATCGGACAACACCGAGAACACGACAAACAACAGATGTTGGTGACATTCAAGAAGGAAAATCACGAGTACATTGCCGAAGGATTTCTGAAATATTAATTTAAAATAAAATTCAAAACGTGATTATAAATGATAAGTTACATTTAAGATATGTTGTATTATATACTAAACTTTAAAAAATATATTTTATAATATTTTAAAACTCTTAATTTATATTTAAAACAGAAAAAAAAAATTAAGAGAAGATATACATAAATTAAGGTAATATATAAGATTTTATTAGAGAAAATATATTATAAGATTTAGTAGTTAAGACAATTACTGTACAATTTTATTCAACGATACAAATTATATATATTAATTAATATTTTAACTAGAATAGTTTAATGACTACTTTCCAATTACAAATATGGATAGAGACATTAAAATATTTACTCATATCTCTGTAAAATATTTAATCTGTCTATATCGAATGTTTAAAACTTTTAATAGCAAACAATTACATATTTAAAATTTTTAATTAGCAAATGTTGAATATTTATACACAGTATCTCTCTTTCTCTCGTTACAAAATTAATCATTTGATAACTTTTAAAATTTAATTATCCAAATAGCTTTTATATATTTCGGAATGGCTCTATTTACTTTTATCTCAAGTAAATATGCAAAACGGATTTGAAATGGATTTTAAATTGTTTTAATCTTTCAAATGAAACCTTCAACATATTAAGGAAAATTCTCCTTATACTCTAAATATGTAGACACTTGTAAAGTTTTCTCATAACAGATTTTTTGTTTAAAAGACAATCGCGTTTCCTACGAGAATTAAATTTCAACCAGATAAATTTATGAAGATTTCCTTTGAAGCAGCTTTTTTCAATATTTTTTTATTAAAATAAAGAGAAGTTCTGCATTTTTGTATATGAGTATAAGTGATATAACACATACTAGCTAGTACTTATTAATATTAATTTAAAGACCTCACAACACCGGAAAAATATGCGTAAAGTAACTGGTATCACGTTACATGACTATTGCTAATAGCCTAGCTGCTACTACTCCTAGGTTAACCCCTTCTATGGCATTTAACCACTACTGGACACAAGCTATGTATAGGGCAAAATCCCATTGTAACTTCAAGTGGATACATGGCTTATGGGAAAAAAATGAGGAAATACCTTCAGAAATTTAAAAAAAATCTAATAAAATTTTCAAAAAAAAGTTATTTTACTAAATTAGAAGCAAATTTATACGATTTCATTATAGATTGTATTTAATCTAAAACATCCTTATACTACTGGGAAATATTTCTCTTTTTTTTTTAATAATATTCTGTCTTACTTAACGATAGTATCTTCAAAATAAAGCAATTATATAATATCTTAATTCATCTGTTTTAACTGAATCAATAAACGAATTACAAAAAGGAAAGAAAAAAAAAACCAATTAACAAAATAAATTCTAGATTTCAAAGATGAGATAAAGTTTACTAATAAAAAGTAAAATTCTACTAGTTTATGAAAATATGTATTTATTTGAGCTTTTGTTATTGTTCTTATAAATATTTAAAATAACGGATACTAAAGAAGAGATTTGTCATTTATAAATATGCATACATATAGTACGCGTGTGTATTTAATAATGAAAATATTTGTTTTTGTATACTTTTTTAACTAAGCTTTTATGCTTTCTTTTCATTGAATTGTTTTCCGCCTAATTTAAACTTATTTTCAAAATCAAATTAATATTTAAATGCCTCACCGAGGAAATTGTAGATTTAAAATTACTTCCTTTGAAAAGAAATATTTTAAATTGATATCCCCCGCTTAAGAAATTAATGATTAAAATAAAATATTTTATTTTGAGGCCCTAAATATTTCAGAGAAGTAAGAATTTATAACTTGTTGATAAATTGAATTAATTTTAACAACGTGAAATGAATTCTTCGTAGAGAAAGAAGGAAGCATTCGATATATTTTATTGAAAATTATATTTAATCTTCTAAGAAATATTAATTTAAGAAACTGAAAACAGCACTCCATGCATAAATTAAACAAAGGAGGGTTTATTTCTCAGAATTTAATATTTAATGGAATTAAGTATTAGTCCACTGAAAATGAAGAAAATTCATTACATTGTGTGAGATGAATATTTTATTAGTTTTATTTATTGAATAATTAAATAATTCTTAGATTTAATAAAACACACAACATTTTGAGACAGAAGACTTAACAAAAAAAGAAACACTGCAAATATGCAAGAAAAATGAAATAAAATGTTGTATTCATAAATAAATGCATTTTTTGATTTGATCTCCAATATTTAAATAAAAGTCTCTAGAAATACGAATATTTATTTAATATTTATGAAAGAACCAATACTAAAATGATTTGGAATGTGATATTTTTTAATGTAACTTCATAACTATCCTTAAATGAAATTTTTGAGAACTGTAATTAATTATTTAAATAAATTAAATCTTGTAGAATTTATTAAGTAATACTTCATTATCAAACTAATGAATTGTGGTTATATTTACTGATGTCATTTTTTATATTTATTATGGATATTTAAAACGAATATTCTGATGTTTTTTACTTTTGGAATAAATTGAATCTAAAGATATGCGTAATTTAAATTAAACTAAAACAGTGTTTTTTTTCAAGGATAAATATTTAATATTCATTCGTATTATTTATTCTATCATACTATTTAGTCTTGGAATATTTACACAAAAATCTGCAGATTCATGGGAGAATAATTTTGGATAAAAATGATATTCTTAAAGCCCTTTGAGATACAAAATGTATCTATTGATAAGCAAATTTTCCATTTGAATTATTTTTGAAAGTACTAAATATGTATATATATATTATTAAAGTTCAGACAGAAATTTTAATAAAGAGAAATTTAAAAAGTTGAAACACACATAGTAAAAAGATTCTAGATTATTGATTTATGGGACGAAATATGTATTCAATTATAACTAATTGGAAAATAATAATACAAAAGTGTTTTTTTAAGAACTTTGTAATAAAATACAAAATACATAATTAAAATGAAATAAAAAATAAGTAGAAATATAGCTATAAAGTACAGCAAAGCATTTTAGTGTTTTTGCTGAAAAAAATACTCAGATGTAGTTATTTATATAACAATAATAAACTTTATTTCCCCAGTTAAATCTTTATACATATGTATAATTTTAATAAGAGACTGAAATGATTAGAATATTAAAGTTAAAAATATCATTAACATTTTGGAAACTTAAAAAGAATGGACGGTTCTGTATTAGAAAGCATGCTGACTGAATAGTTTTTGAATTTACATAAAAGTGGAGTTTAACCAGTTTTAAGACTAGAGACAATTGTTTCTCTCTTTCGCTTTAAAATACTGAAGAAACTCCTATGAAAAATAACAAGCGGAAGTTTTATATTCATTATAAATAATAAAAAAAAGATAACTTGCCTACAGATGCATTGAAAATAATTTCATCATGAGGAATCAAAGGCAATAAAAAAGTTATTGTCAAATTCAATGATCCAAATGCATATTCAATACTATAAAAATAAAGGCCGAATTCTTAGAAAAAAATAAATGTAAAATTGTTACTAAAATAACTATACACTAATGATATAAAGTAAATGAATAAAATTATAAGAGTAAAATAAGAATATTCTCTGTAACTCTCTGCATCAGTGGTTCTTAAACTGTGGTTCGTGGACCACCGGGGTTCCGCAAAAGTCTCTCATATAATGTTAAGATTTCCCTCTTTTACAGACGCTGAAAGGCCTCGTGAAAAATTTAAAGGATGTGCCCTGCTAGACCAGATGACTTAATTTTTCCCAAAGAAAAAAAAATTCTACAAGAACATATATTTTAATCAAGAACATTAGTTCAATTTTTTTTTATTGTTTTCAACTACACAGTCATGACTACAACGTAATATTTTGGTATAGTGATTAATGACGCTGACTGCGGTGCCGTAGGGGCTGGGTTCGAATCCCGGGTAAGGCATGGATGTTTGTGTTGTAATTCTTCTCTTTTTCGCGTTGTGGGCTTCACGCTTACTTCTATGTAAGTACCCGTGTGATACTTTGTGGTGCATGAGCTTATAAATGTTCTCAATTTAAAAAAAGCGTAATATTTTTTTAAAAACTATATGGTAGGAACACATGTGTAAAGATTAAAAGCTGAATTCTCTCTGGAAGGTGTAGAACCGGTATTGAGATTGCAGGTTTCAAATATTGCATGTGATATAGCAGCACTTGGAAAAAAAATACAATATAACACCATCCTTCTCCTTAAAAATTTCAATTAAGGTATCCGACTACGTTCTGAACCGTGATTTCAAAAAAGCGCATAAATGGATAATTTTCATGATATTTAGTGTCACCTTGACTAGAATATATGTATAAAATTGTTTAAAAGGACATTTTAACAAAAAAAAATTATTTAAATGCAATATTTCGGCAAAAAATTAACTTAGAATAACCTTTTTTTAAAATGTTCTCCTTTTGTAAAAAATGCTTCTATTATAATAATATTTTGCTTGTATATAGCTCAGACAACTCTACAGAGGCTCAACTAGGATTTTTGAAAAATTCACATTATTTTCAACCAATTAAATTAATCATCGGTGTTTTTTTTTCTTAAAATTTCTCCCCTCTGTTGTCGTAAAACATGGATAAACCCACTTCTGAGTTATATATTTCAAAAATTCTATTTGAGCCTCTGTACAGAGGTCTGAGCTATAGACGGGCAAAATATTATTATAATAAAAGCATTTTTCACAAAAGAAGAATATTTTGAAAATGGGTCATTCCATGTTCATTTTTTGTCAAAATATTATACTTAAATAATTTTTTATTGCAATACTATTCTTAAAACAATTTTATATACATTTTCTAATCTAAATGACTCTAAATATCATAAATATTATCCATTTATACGCTTTTGCAAAACCACGGTTCCGAACACACACATAGTCGGATACCTTAATACAATTAAGTAAAATATTTATTTACTCGAAATTAGTATTTTGTAATATTTTTATAATTAGATGCTTATTTTTTTCTTTTAAAAAAAGTTTAAAAAAAGTCTGTATAAGTACCAGAGGCAATGTTAAGGGTTATTGAGGAATCTTTAAATCACTCAGCCATATGCTGGTAGCCAGGAACGTTTGTTCAAAATTTTGAGGGACCGTGATGTCAGGCTGATATATAAAGGGGACCCCCACAATGATCGAAAATTTAAGAGCCACTGGTATATACTATAATACTATAGGTTTAAAAAACAGATTGACAAAAATTATTTTTAAGATCTACAATATCGCCATCTATGAATTGATTAGGGAGGTAATTAAAAGTAGATAATGCATGAAAGCATGATTTTTTTTTTTAAAAAAAATTTGCCAAGATAAAAAAAAGCCCCGTCGGGAATACAGAAATACAAATACTTACAGAAAAGTAAATTAATGATATATTTCAATTTACATACATAATTACTGATTACTAACAAATTCAATTCATATCCTTTCGTACATGGCCCCTCTCGAGAGCTTGATTGAAATATCACGTACAGCAGTGCTTCTCAAACTTTTAATATTTGCAACCCAATATTCAATCACAATTTCCATTTACCCTCCTCAATACAATATAATAATGTATTGAATTCAATAATACTCTACACTTTGAGGCTAAAGCTACAATACGACATTAACTTCTTTAGTGTCATCGGCGTATATAAACGTCTCGTTCAATCAAAGCATTAATTGGACTGGATGTATATATACGTCTTTCCGAAGTACGATCTTCAATGTGCACTGCTATCCATAAAATTATTCCGAATGAGTGAGTGAATATTAACGTCGCACTGTACAGCTACACGAGAGCTTTTGGCGATGGACCACGTAATTTTGAACTATGATCAAGTGACGAGAACGACACCTGTCCTGGCACTCCTTCTCCTAACTACCACACCACACCAACGGGAGGACGTTTGAGCTCTCGACCGATTTAACGTGTATCACTCCCCTACATGGCGGGTCTTTAGTGGTACTGGGCTCGAACTCATGACATTCCAGTTACGATCCAATACCTTGACCACTAGGCAACTGCAACCAAAATTATTCGGAAAGCTTTAGAATTCAATAAAAGGACCTTAACAGTGTTTGTGTGTAAAGGATTTGCTTATTTAAGAGAAAAATTTACTTATTTATTCCTTTTCATCCCCCTTCTCATGCCCCACAGTTTGAGAGACGCAGACGTACAATATGATTCTGGGTCTCTTTTATCTTGATCACACACTGTGTTTATTAATAAAAACAACTTAATAATCTAAAAATAGGAATTTGAATCCATATAACTTAGAATTGCTGTTTACAGATAACCATTAATTAAATAATTTATTGGGTGTGTTTGATCTATATAGTATTTAATGCAGTTATTATATATATATATATATATATTATTTCTTCTGAATTTTTTGAAGGTAGAAATCAGTCATCTGTTTATCTATACACTTTACCCTTCATTATATATGCAAAGTTCGTTCACACACATGAATAATAAACAGAAATGATTGATAAAATCCAAGGTATTGGGACGATTTCAAGCATTTGTCCGAATCAATGAGTCTCATTTGTAAAGATGGGGTGTCCTTAATGGCTACCGGTGATGAGGAAGGGGAGGGAATGGACCGTGACCGTAATAAGGGCAAACCGCTTCCGATGATATACGGTCACTTTTCCGTCGTCATCCGAAACCTCACGGGCGTCCTTCGCCGGAGACGACAGCAGATTTCGATGCCTAATTTTTCACGGCACTCCGTTTTTCATTGGTTATACGAAACGGTTTGTATGTTACTCGAAGAAAATATAGGTTTTGGAGACAGGGAAATTAAGAGAACCTCTAATAATTTCTAAATACTTTACCTTTCCTGATTCCCGGAATTTTATAGCCTTAATTTATTTTTATGTATCTGTTGGGGAAAAAAAGGATTCTATGTTTTTGTTAGATTTTCTTAGTGCATAGGAACATATCTACATAATAAAACTTATTAATATTCCTGTATTGTATTCAGTGATTATTATAATATTGCTCAGTTTAATCGGTGTAATAAATATCTCCCTAAACACATTGAACTTTGCTGTTTACTTCAGAAGAAAATTAGAGTTCCCCCGCAGCTTCTAGATTACATGATGTCTTTTGAAGAACATTGTGCAATTATCTTTACAAGTTACTTAAAAAACGATCTAAGATTATCAAGAAACGAAATATGAATTGTCACCCAGATAGGATAGTGGTTAGTGACGCTGACTACTGTTGCGACTAATCTGAGTTCGAATCCAGAAGAAAGCCTGTGTATGTAAACGTATAGTACCTGGGCTTCATGGGGCACTCTTAATATTCGGCAAGTCGTAAATTCTCTTGAGAGGTTGGTGGTAGGGTAAGAGGGGCGAGAGAATCCCCCCCCCCCTTATGGACTTCCTCTCTAATCACTCGTTGTTCCCTGGACTGGCACCCGTAAGGAAAGGATAGTGGCACGGTTTGGCCACTCGTGTTCATTCCCTACCTTACGACATCATGGATAACTCACCCTTTTTGAAAATTAGTACAGTAACTTAATGAAAGCGTTTGCTATCACAGTATAGAGCAATGATACTTAAGCAGAACTTTTTTTCTACCGGGCCACATACGTATGACTATTTCACTTGGGCCACAATATGAAGATCAATAGGGAGGAAGGTGCTATAAGACCAAGGGCATAAAAGAGTGGAAAATTGATCAAAATGTTGACTATTTTTGATTTTATTTTAAAACAATATTAAACTTCATTAAACTTATCTCACAAAAATAGGTTTTATGCATTTTTACCCTGTTATGGGGTAATTACGATTTCTTTTCATCAATTATACCCAGCCCCTATTCTCAAATATTTTGTTACTGATGCAAAGACTTTTTAAAGAAAGCCAATTTATCTCATCTTCAAATGAAAAGAGACATTGAAAGATTTGTGCTTTGTGGTATTTACATTTTACGAGCAAAATTATATATTTTTAAATTATATTTTATTTTTTAAATGTATCATTTTCAATACAACTTCAGATTTTGATCCATTGTTTGATTTTCTCTACGAATTAGTCAAGATCCCTATCTTTTTGAAACAACATGTATTCTTTAGATATTTTTCTCTTGGAGGACATAAGGGTTAACTAAAATTTAGTTTCACTTATAAAATGGTCACTATTTCACTGTTATTTATTAAGACTAACCGTTACAATTATAATAAGAAAAAAAGTTATCCCCCAATTCATACTGTGAAGTATTCACCCGTGAGTGATACCTTATTCCTAAGTTATTTTCGTGACATATAGAGGTGTGGGATTGAATGAAGAACCAGGCGTTGCCATGATCTTAAAATGTCTTTATTAAGATCTTAACTTAAACACTAACACTGATAATATTTATATTATAACTTAACGGATCTGAAGTGAGAAAACACACAATACGTATTAAAAAATAAGCGCGATCTTAACCACTATATTTAACTTTCCCGTCTATTCCTAATCTCTGTTTATATCACAGTTACTAATGGATATTAGAATTATCCTACCTTAACCTCTGGTTTAACCGCAATCCTCTCGGATCCTAAATATCTTTTGACTAACTGGCGTGAAATTGTATCCACCTTGAGACTTGATCGTTCTGTTACGGATATCTTCACACTCAATGATGACTTTCTTCTCTTCCTTCAGTTCACGCGCTTAAACCAGACAAGCATAATCACTCCCCAATAGGTCATACGCTTACATTAACCCTTTATCTTTCGACGGTACTTATAAGTACCACGCACTTGGACATTGCATAGAATAACCATTTTTACAAATATTCGGACGATAATTATTTTCAGCGGATTGCGAAGATTGTCATTTTTGTTCCGAAAAAATAGTTAATGTCAAAAGGTAAGTATCTTATTTTTTTTTGTATGTCAATGAAGACCTTAGGAAACGGTTTGTCTATTTATTTTAAGTGGGTAGTGAGTATAATTAATTTTCCAGTTGAATATACTTAATTAGTTAATTAGCTGTAACTAATTAAATTTCCCAAAGTTGAGTATTTTGTTTATGTATATCCCTTGGTTTTCAAAGTAGTGATTCAAAAAAAAATATTGCATGAAAAAAACTGCAGTAAATCATAATGCGGTCGATAAAGGGTTAAACTTCTGCTATTTAAAAGGGTTCTAATTTGCATGTTCACGTTTCGCTTCTGGATTTGGTTGGAAAGAATTTGCCTTTTTCGGCCCCAAAAAACCCAAGAAGAGATTTTAGTAGAAAACGCAATGAGCCCGTCATAATACCAACATGACATTGAGAGGAAAATTGATACTTGGGATTGCTTGATTGAAGGAATTTCCTGCTAAAGTATTTATACATTTTTCTCTTAAGTAATTGAATTTCTTAGTGCAACGGGCCATGAGCAGGTCACTCAGAAAAGTTCCAGTGGGCCACAGGTTGAGCATCGCTGGTATAGAGTATACATTTTTATATGAACTGTTTTCAACTTGTTAATTATCATCTTTTTCATCGCTATCTTTTACTTATAGACATCATTATTCTTTGTTGAGTCACTGTCATTGTATTTGTACAACAAAGGTTTTCATCGAGCTTTGACCACTGAAAATTATTTAATAGCATCACATTGTAATCAACTTCCATTGTAATATCATTTTGAGTGCATAACATCTTCACACTGTTAAGCTTTTCATCTTCCACATTAGATTTCATTTCAATCTTTAATCTTTTAGTGGCAGAAATGCTTCTCTCATGATTCGTTAAGTGGTGGTCATTCGCTATAATTTTAATTTTTTTCTCTTTTTTAAAATCTCAAATTTCTTGAGCACTCCAATTTTTTAGCAATTTCTGGAATTTTTTCCCCAATTTCTCAGGCACTTGCTCAGTGTGCCTAAGCGGAAAAGTGTCCTTGGTATTTCAAAATAGGGCATTGATGAGACAATTCATCAATCTGATTTATTGCCTCACAAATAATATCAAATTTCCAAAATTTTAAACATAAGCTAAATAAAAAAAAATGTTATAATAAATATCACTTATTATTTAATAAAAATCACTGCAGAAACACCGCGATAAGAAACTTAAGCGTAAATGTATACATTTCATTTAAATTTATAAGTCGAAACAAATTAAATTTCAAACACACGTTCTGTGCACAAATGCTTTCATGCAAACACGTCATAACAGAACCAAAATTTAATTTACACGCATCCTCTCTCAATCTGGAGAACATCACATCACAGACAGATAAGTGGAATCTGTTTCTTGAAATCGAATCTCGATAAAGGCGAGAGACCTTTCTGCGGGAGGTTGCTCTTAATGAGCAAGGCAGTGTTCGCCCCGGGGAGAAACATTTGAAATATGCCAATATGTTGTTACCAATAACGTGATGACATTGAAAGAAGCTTTCTGATCAATAGGGAAAGAATCTGTGAGCCTTTGGGATTCATTTCAACATGAATATTGCTTTGGGGCTGGAAGCGCAGAATGAAAGATTCTTAATAAAATATAGATAGCTTTGGAATGGTGGTTAACCATGGCGCATTGGAATTTAAGATGATACAATTTAAAAGATTGTTCATAATTTCGCTTAAGGCTGTTGAGTGCTCCATTCCCAAGAATGTATTAATAAATTCTGGAGCACAGGGTTATTTGAGGTTTTTTTTCCAACTTTCCTTTGAACTTTATTCTAAATCCTATGAGGTTGTTTTAAGTATTTTGTGGCACAGTCTTCACATAAAAAAGAAAAGAAAAAGAGTTGCGTTATTCTAAATAAATTCCACAAAATTCAAATCGCAACTGCACAAAATTGTGATTTATGTTTATAATTCGAATGAAAAAAAATTGTGATGCTAATTGTTTAATTCACACAAATATTTTTTTTTCTTTCTCAAAACAAAGTTTTTTTTCATAATGAAATCCGAATTTTACATGTATCTGATTTCTTAACCTTTAAAGTATCCGATTACTCGTGACAACTTTTTTTTAAAAAAATGAAGATATGGGGATTTTTTTGTAGTTTTTAGATTTTTTTTACTAAAATTTAAGAAAAAAAAATCTAAAAACAA
>BMAV01016659.1:182078-220281 GCA_019973955.1 Trichonephila inaurata madagascariensis | reverse complement strand
ACCGAGTATCAATTCTCCAAGCTTCTGATTCGGCTAAATGACTTCGTTGAGACATCGCACTCATTGAAACAATGCACTTTCTGAATGCCGATCATTCTTCATCAAAGCCAAATTTCATTCGCTATCACTAAGGCGCCATTTTTGACGCCAAACTCAAAATTTACATATTCCAAAATTTGAAAATGAGAAAAATTATCATTTGTGATCTCCTCTTTCATTTTCTGAAAAAAAAAGAAGTTACACCGTTTTTTTATGTATAATTTACCCAATATCCTTTAATTGTTTTGAGCACTGTATATATTTATACACTCTATAATAATAATAATAAAAAAAAATGACGCACCAAGAACGAGTTTTCCGATAGAGACAAAAATTGGTGGGTAGAAAGATCCGTATAGAATAAAAAATGACTAAAATTTCAGAAAAATTGAATGATTCTTTTCAGAGTTACAGAGTTACAAAGTAACGAGCTCAATAAGGAGATGACCCACCTCTAGCCTGGCTGCAAGCTGCCACACGATGTGACATAGAGTGATAAAGCACCTTGATGATCTCCTGCGGTATTTCTTGCCAAATTTGCTCCAATTGTAGGGCCAAGTTATCCACATTCCCTGATAGATGCAGTCTCCTTCCCATCATATCCCAGACATGCTCGATTGGAGGGGGATCTATCGATCTGGCTGGCACAAGGAAGTTTTTGATAAGCTGTAAGACAGTTCATAGCAACATGTGTGGTATGTGGTTTGGCATCATCTTGCTGAAAAATAAGGTCAAGGTACTGCAAAAGGAATGGTAGCAAAACAGTTCTCAGAATGCCGTCAATGTCCCGATGTGCTGTAAGTGTGCCTCTAATGACGACCAAAGGAAGATGGCAAAAAGAAATGGCACCACAGACCATAACTTCTTGTTGAGGGCCTGTGTGGCGTGCAATACTGAAAGCAGGATCGGCACGCTGTCCTGGCCGTCTCCACATATGTCTTCGATAATCGTCAGGACACAGTTGGAAGCAGGATTTGTCGCTAAACACTATACGTCCTCAGTCAGCATGATTCCTACCTGATTGAGCCAAGCACCACTGTAATCTGGCTCGACAGTCTGTAGGCGTGATTGGCACTTAACTTAGCAGTCGTTACGAGCTTAAATTTCGCCGTCTGTGAATGATCATGGTGCACACGTGTGTGCGGGACGTATGTCTGATGGTTGATAACGAGGAATCAAGCGTTGTGACAGCTGATCTGACAATCAATCTGTTCTCCCGATCTTCTGTGTCCCTAGGTCTACCGCTACCATCATGACGCTGAAATCTGCCACTGTCCACCCATTCTTGCCAGCATTTTCTAATGGCCGTATCGCTTTGGCCCATATGACGAGCGAATCTCCTATTTGCCCATCCTCCCTCTTTCAGTCCAATGATACGCGACCTCTTTCAAACTCTAACAGTTACTCGTAATGAGCTCGAAACCTACGGCGAGGTATTTTTTCAGTTGCTCAAAGGTATCCTAAATCTCAATGCAACAGAAATTTTCACCTCAGATTGAGAATTGCTTCTTATAGACACCTGCTGAGTGCGCAGTTCCGATGCGCTGTAGCTCTCGCTATTTATTCGTTGGACACCAAATTTTAATTATTTGCGTGTTCGGTTGAAATGTCTTTTCATACGAAACTTCATTATAATAGGACAATTCCTTCTTGGTACGCTTTTTTTTTTTTTTATAGAGTGTATATATGTACACTAATCTTGTGCGGCTTAGAATTGAAGGCAGAAAATTTCGTTGAATAACGGTAATTGAACGTATTAGTGACGATTAGAGCAATTACAGGTTCGTGTATGCATATAAGTTTTTAATTCTAGTAAAATAAATTATTCACTTCTTAGCTCTCATTAAAAAATTTTTTTAATTTTGTAAATATTGGATATTGATCAATTTTTAAAAATTATTATTTTATTTTTTCACAAAAATGTGTTGTTTAGAATCGAATAAATACGGTATATATATATATATATATATATATATATATATATGAAAGAAATTCGTATAATATATCAAAAACCAGAAATAATAGATAATGAACATAACAAGAAATAACGTAATAAAAATATAAAAGCTAAACATGAAGATAGAATTTGTAGAAAAATACAAAAAAGGAACTATAAAAAAGAACCAAGCGAGTCAGAAAGCAATTTCGGACTTAGGACCGAATGAGTGGGGTTAAACTAGTTTAAAGGCGCGAACCTTCCCCTTTTGCAACTCGGTAGGAAAACCAAATAAAATAAACAAAAAGTCAAAGTATATAAAAACTCTCAGAAAGTATGTTAAAACCACTGACTACTATTCTGCAACAAATTCTCCCCAAATTCTTAAAGCAGAAAAATCCCAAAACAATTACGGAAGAAAAGTATTTTTCACAAAAGAAGAATTTAACAAAATTTCCTTACTCACAGATCTTTTTCCAAGAGAATCAAGAGTCTTGAAATTAATGAAAAGCAATTATCCACCAAGTTAAAAAACCTGTATATACATAAACGCATCTTTTGAACTATCTTTTAAACTAGCCAGCATAGATAGATACCAAGAGAGATGAAAATCAAATTTGGTAGGCTTTGAATTGGTTGATTGTCAAAAATGTGTAAGATGTTCAAGATGTGTGTGGAAAAGATGGAAACTGTAATATGAGTGTTATGATATAATATATATATATATATATATTATAAATTTAAAACTGGTTAATAGTATCGCTATATGTGTAGTTCAAAAAGCTTTAAAAACGAGTATTGTACATGCTTAATGCATATAATACAATTTAAAAAGCATCGTATAATTTTTTCTCCAACTAAAACAAATTTGGATGTTTATAGAAACAAAGGTTCCGGATAATTATCATTATAAGTAAATCTTAAGCGTTTACGAGACATAAATTTTTAAGAAAATTAACATTGCAATCAATAAGTTAAGAAAGAAGTTTTTAAATATTCTAGGAAATCACAAGAGTTTTTCATGCCTCTACGATAGTGATATCTACAGTTTATCATCCGTAGCCTTTTGAAAAGGACAAGAGACGATTATGAAGAAGGCTGTGACAGAATAAGATATTACAAAGGCTTAGAACAACATGTGCTGAAGACGTTTGAAAGGAAAATCCAAAAATAATCATAGCGAGTTATTTCTGTAGAGTGAAAAGAAATCAAATTGTGCACATCTTTAGATACAAAGTTAGATTCATAATAATGTAAAGATCATGAAAGAGAAGGTTGAAATAAAATATCTTATATTTTACTTAAGTTATAATTTTATACAGTGTAAAATGTATCTATTAAAATGTTTTTCTTCGAGAGCTAAAATATTTGATCTTGAGAGATAACGATCGAAAAAGAGTTTTAGGGTATTTTTGCTGCAAGAATAAAATTTTATTTATTTTAAATTTTTTTTAAAAAAAAAAAAATTCCTTAACGATAACTTTGCTGAACATTCTATATTTACAATAAAATCCGAACTTACTATTCACCAATAAAATTTAAACAAACACACACACTCAGTTAATGAAATAAAATCTTTAAAAGTCTACTACTTGTGAAAGAAGATTAAGGAAATTTTTTTTAAAAAAATAACTAACCATTACGTTATACTAACATAAATTTTATAACAGATCTTTAAAAAACTTATTAAAATGTTTTACAACAATAATATTAGGTTGGGGAAAAAGAAATTCATTATTTCTGCATGAAAATCAAGACTTTATTTAACATACTTCCGATTGTTCAATTTGGGTCAAATATGCACCGTTTTGCTGTATAATTTATTGCCATTTTAAAGTTAGCTTTATAATGCCTCTCTGATATAAGTCTTGGTGCTTATTGGCGAAAACATCTAGTAATCGATTTTCACAATCTTCTCTTGATCCCAATTTCTTATTCCTCAGGAAGTTTTGCAATGCGAGAAAAAGGTGGTAATCGCTTGGTGCCTGGTCCGGACTATATGGTGGACGCATTAAAACTTCCCAACCAAGCTCCCAGAGGTTCTGGAGAGTCACTACAGAAGTGTGTGCCCTGGTGTTGTCCTGATGGAACACAACACCTCTTCTGTTGACCAATTCTGGCCATTTCTGGTCAATCACTAGCTTCAAACGGTTCAATTGTTGACAGTAGAGATCTGAATTTAGTGTTTGGCCATACGGAAGCAACTTCTAATAAATGATTCCTTTCCAGTCCCACCAAATACGCAGTAGAACCTTCCTGGCGTTAGTCCTGGTTTGGCCACCGTTTGAGCTGCTTTACCGCACTTTGACCACGATGGTTTTTTTTTGTCGTATGTGACCCATTTCTCATCCCCAGTCACCATCCGTTTAAGAAATGGGTCGATTTCTTTCGGTTTGGCTACGACTTCACAGATGGAAATTCGATCCATCATGTTTTCGGTGTTAATTGGTGTGGCACCCAAACATGGAGCTTCTTTTTGAATCCAACTTTGCACAAATGGCTTAAAACTGTTTTATGGTCGATCTTTAGCTCCTGAGTGATGCTACGACTACTAACAGGCCGGTCAACTTCGATTATTTCTGTGATTTATCCACATTTTCGACGACGGGCCTGCCTGTGCGGGGTGCATCTTTAACATCAAAAATACCTGAACGGAATCAACGAAACAAAAATTGCACGTAATTAGCTATTACAGTATCGGCATCATAAACACCATGCGCAATTTCAGCCACCTGGCTTGCATTTTCGCCTTTATCAAAGGAAAACTGTAAAAAGAACCGAATTTTCTCTTTGTTGACTTCCAATTTTAACACCCTGTAACTCACAACTGAATGGACCAAACAAAAAAAAGCAAAATAATATTTTTAGTGTGAAATGTCATGTTGACAACGAGCATAAATTTGAAATTGTTTGATCGATACTTCACGAGATATCGACACTACAGCCATCTACTGAAAAAGTAATGGATTTCTTTTTCCCCAACCTAATATTTGCAGATTTAATTCGGAAATTTCCTTTAAAGAGTATTCAAATTTTATTCCAAACATATCTTGCAATAATCAACAGCCATGACTCTATTATTCTCTATGATAATGCATAGCCTCAAGTGATGTAAATAGCAATATAAAATCTTAACACAAATTAAGCTCTATTAAATCTTATCACATCCTCTTTACTAACCTCATCTTTCAACCACGGATCATTATTTATTTCGTAGTTTACAAAGATACGTAGGCACGGAATAAAACAAAACTGAGAGAGGTGGAAACATCTTTTACAGACCTTAAGGTATCCGACTACGTTCGGAACCATGATTTTAAAAAAGCGCATAAATGGATAATTTTCATGATATTTAGTGTCAGAATAGACTACATGTATAAAATTGTTTTAAGGACATTTTGACAAAAAAAAAATTATTTAAATGCTATATTTTGGCAAAAAATTAACTTAGAATAATATTTTTTCAAAATGTTCTCCTTTTGTAAAAATGCTTCCATTATAATAATATTTTGCCTGTATATAGCTCAGACATCTTTACAGAGGCTCAACTATGAGTTTTGAAACATTCACATTATTTTCAGAGTTACCACCCATTGAAATAATTAACGGTGTTTTGTTTTTCTTAAAATTGCTCCCCTCTGTTGTCGTAAAATATGGATAAACCCACTTCAAAGTTATATATTTCAAAAATTCTATTTGAGCCTCTATACAGAGGTATGAGCTATATACAGGCAAAATATTTTTGTAATGGAAGCATTTTTCACAAAAGGAGAACATTTTGAAAAAGAATTATTCTAAATTTTTTGCCAAAATGTTGTATTTAAATATTTTTTTTGTCAAAATGTCCTTAAAACAATTGTATACATGTATTCTAATCTAAGTCACACTAAATATCATGAAAATTATCCATTTATGCGCTTTTGCAAAATTACGGTTCCGAACGTAGTCGAATACCTTAAGGACTTCGCCTTTTTCTGAAGAGTTTAGTTGAAATTGCGAATAAACATGGGTGTGTTCAAGCGAATGTCGTATAATTTTATTCATGAAATGCTTATCTGAATTTTAAAATCAATTGCTCCTAACTTTTAATAAGTCAAAATTTCGTCTTACATGACCTAATATAAAAAAATTTACTTTTTTTTTTTCATGTAATACATAAGTTCAAAATTGTATTTAGAATTTCCAATGCCGTTCGTTGACTGCATTTGGACAGGTTGCGAATCAACCAATTTATACTATTAGTATGTTTATTGTGAAAATGCGCATGCGCGTCATCTTGCCTAATGAACATAGTGAGCAGTTCATTATGAGGTGAGATAGAGAGGAAATAGATTATGTCATAAAAATTATTACTGGCCTGGAATTAAAAAGTTTTCAAATTAATTTCAATAATCTGTTGTTTGTTTTTTAAAAAAATAAAAATTATTGTTTTTTTTTTTTTAAATTCTGTTTCTAGCCCGCATGCTTGGCTTTAATTAAAAATTAAAACATTGTAAATTACATTACCTTTTTCTACTCGGATTCTGTGTAAAAGAGTTTTCAATATTTAGTTTTAAGAAAAAGAAGTACGAAGAAGAATACATATAGAAAAACATCCGAGTTCAAACTGTTTGCAAAAACTGTTCCCAATTCATTTTTATTACAAAAGAATTAAATATAGGGTGCAGTGAAAATTCAGCCTATTAGTCCTTATAAAATACAAAAACTCAAATGAAATTAGGAATAAAACTACAAACCAACAACTATTAATCGCTACTTGATAACAACCATGCACGTTTACTACAAAGCCAATATGGTGGATATGACCTTCGGTTTGTAACCGAAGGGGTTCGTGTTCAAATCCCGAGTAAGGTATGGATGTATTTTCTTCGGGAAAAGAAGTAGGACTTTCATCTGTAATGTATTCCCGTCTCGAATGGAAAGCAGCGCACCCCTTCTGTTCTATGCTGGGATCATCATTGATAATAAATATCTATATTTATCTGTTTGTATTGTATATTTCTGTTCTTCCACTTATGAGTATTTCATATATGTACTCCAGGATAAAAACACACGACAATAACAACAACGATGCTTACTGTATAAATGCAATTAAAATTAGGCAGATACATCATACGTTAAATACAAAATTATTTAAAACTAAATTAAATTTTTTTAAATGTATAAATTTATATAAACAACGGGAATAAAAATTTTAATTATAAATTTAGGAATTTCCATACAGTTATATTTAGCTAAATCATATTTTTTATTTCGAATTATACTTGATGGAAGAAAGTTGGATTTATTATTTTTGAATTGCAATTTTATTAATTTAAGTTATGTTCGTTTATTTAATTTGGTTTAATCTTTAAAAGAATTTCTAGGGGATGTGAGTTCAGTAAATAAACCTGAAGGTATATTATTACATTTTAAAATAATTGTTCATATAAAAATAAAATTGAGTTTTCTGTTCATTTAATATTTTATCTAGGAAAATTTTAGTTACACAGTTTCCAAATTAGTAAAATTGACATATTTTTGTAGCTTAAGTTAAACAATAAGTTTTTGTAAGATAAGTTATCTGATGGTAAAACGAATGGTTTCTTAGATAACTTATGTTGCTATTACATAATAACACAAATGGTATTATCAGATATTATTTTGGTAAAACTTGATAAAATATGACTATAAACTTGAGAAAGTATAATTTTATAAACAACTACTCATTAATGAACATATTAATCAATCGTGTTTTATGTATTATTATAAAAGGAATTTTCTGATTTTCAATGAAATTTCTTTCATTAAACTTATTGCTCTTAATATTCTAAATCCATATAAATTTAATAATTTCTTCTTCTTTTTTTTTTACATTTGCTATAAAAATTATTCAATCAATTTCTTGAGAAAAGATTTCATTCGTTTTTTCCATCACTCTAATATGAAATTCGCTTCATTATTTCACATTATTTGAAATTTTGTTATAAATTTTGATAATACTGGATTTTATTTTAGCAGCCAAAGCAATGAAGACATTTATTTTCTATTCTTAAATAAGCAGAATGATGGATAAAATCTATAAACTGAAAAAAGAATGTCAGTAATATAATCCTAAAATGTAAATATATAAATTAAATTCAGTGACTTTTGTAGAAGCGAGCCTTTAGGAAAAGGCAATTTTAATATTAAATTTTTGATCAGTTACACGTGAGGTAGTCAACGAACTTGTACGAACCGGATATATTTTGGTACTTAAGTGTAACTGAGCAGAAAATTTTTATTAAATGCCTTTCCGCCTTTCGAACATCATAATCAATTATTTTTTTATGACACAAAAATGTAAACAATTCCGTTAAAAATATGCTATTAGTATTATGAAAATCATTCAACTTCGTAATGTTATTTTATACATCAAAATGTTTTTAATCATGTTTTTAGCTGTCAGATAGGAATTAGTCTTATTTTTCATGAAAATATTAGAAGTCATTCTGCAAATGTCTGTATTAATGTCCGAGATAAAAAAAAATTGTATCATTAAAAAAAATTGGGGAACAGATTACTTAAAATCTATTCCCAATTTGAAGTCTATTGAAAATTCCTATCCATTCAAAAATTATCTCAAAAAATGTTTTTTTTTTTGGTTTGAAAGTCTTTATTAAAAGAAGTAGCTAAAAATTTGTAACATGAGTTAATTTTGCGTGATTATTGCAAACACGTGAAACGCAGGAAACCCCATTCTGAATCTTTTAGTTAACAAATCTTTTTTTAATCCACTGCAACATAGGGTAGATTATAGGCAACACATGGTTCGATCACCTGTCAGATTCTTAGAACTGATATTACACATAATCATACACTGTTGCTAGTAAGTTGCTAGTAGTTGCTGGATCTATTTTCCGAGCTAACACACTGGTATCACAGAAAACAACTCTATGGCGTTATTTGTCGCAAATTGAAATTGGTGTTATTCTACTATCAGTGTATACAAAAATTGAAAAGTTGAAAATTACGATTTCCAAAATAAAATATTGTTCAGAATTACTTCACAATTGTTTCAGAAACTTTCATCCAACGTAACATTTGCTGCCGTACTAAAGATTTTGACCCCTTAACTTAGTGCTGCAGCAAAAGTTTTATAATTTCCCTTATAAATAATAATAAAAAATTAAAATGCAGAAATACGTGCATTTATTATTTTTATTTTGTTATTATCCCGTATCCAAATAAATCAAATAAATCCGAGTTTATGTGTGACACAGGATTAATGCTTTCTGATGACCAGTAGAAACCAATACAAATAATGAACTTATTGTTTATTTAATTATTACAAACTGGAAAAGCTGTATGTTATTAATAATAAAACTATTCAGTAATATTTGCCCCCCCCCCCTAAAAAATCACATGATATCTTTCCCCTAAAATTTTCATTTTTCAAACAAAAAATCCTTTTTTTCTAAGTGTAATATCATAAGTGAATCATGTGGAATCAATACCAAACACTTTATTTCCTAATCATATATAATCAAGAAGGATGATAAACACCCAAAGACGATGTTGAACCCAAACGAACGGAGGCCATTTCATGTATTCACACCAAGTGATGAGTACCATCTGTAAGGGGAAAAGGGTGTTCTTAATAGCCCCCGATGATAAGTGGAGGGGGATGGTCCGCTAGGGTAATAAGGGGAAGCCGCTCGCCATGATATATGGTCACTTTTCCATCGTCATCCGAAACCTCCCGGGGTTCCTTTGCCTGAGAGGACAGCCGATTTCGATGCCTTATTTTTCATCCTATATATCCCGTTCTTTTTTTCATCACTTTAGAATTTTTTTTCCTCACATTTGGCGGAAATATTGGTTTTTGTGAAGTGCAAAATTAAATAAATCTATAATGGCATCGCGTCTAGACTGTTTTTTGTTGTTGCTTGTTGAGACATAGTATTATTTTTAAATGGTGTTTTAGATGTTGAATGGATAGGAATGTTTTGTTGAGAAACTCTTCCGTAAATAGTGTTTTGTGCAATCGATATCACTGCCTTCAAAAAAGTGTGTTAAAAACGGGCGCATTGTAAGAAATAATGAGTTTATCGTTTGCAACATATACTAAATATAATAAAAATTATATTTTGTAGCATATTTTTAAAGATAAATTGTTTTCTTTACAATGTTATACAGTTGCTTGTTTTGTTTATTGAGCACCATTACTGGAAATTTTTTTTCTAAAAATCTCAAAAAAAAAAAAAAACCAAAAAAAAAAAAAAAAAAACTCTGGAAGTAATGAGTGAAAAATATTTCAAAACCTTTCATCCTGTGTGTATTTAATGATCCGGATTTGTATATAATAATTCTACAGTTATTTAAAATAATATAAACACAGAAAATTTGACGGTATTTTAAGAGGGAACATGATACGATTAATAAAAAATTCTTTGATTTTATGTTAACAAATTTTTATTTGCTTCCTTTTAGTAGAGCACGCGGGAATTTTTCAAACACTCAATTATTGTTATTTCTGTTTGTATAAACATGATTTTGACTCAAGGAGGCATATTAACTTTTGTTGCATGTATTAACAGCGATAGTTAAAAATATCAAGGCGTTTGTCACAATAGAAAAAAGGATTGACTCTTGAAATTAAATAAACAAGTGTTTTTTTGTTTTTTGTTTTTTTGTTTCTGAGATAAATCACTTTAAAGTTCTTATTTAAAATTGAGCGGTCAAAAAAAAAGTTACAAGTTAAATAACCGTTGGTCTCTTTGAATTACAGCTTTCAAATTTTGAGAATTACAAAAAATATATAAATCATAATTTTGACTAATAAATTGATTTCATGCTTTGACCAATTTTTCTCAATTGAATCGTACTGTATCCCCTTAAGAGAAAGAAGTTCTATAGTTACATTCTTAATTTTCTCAAACGAGTCATATACAGTTTATAGTGTATTTGAAAATAGAAATTGGTATTGTTAGTTTTTGTTTATGTTGAAAATTATAAAGTAATTAATCTTTAAAAATGATCTCCCTAAACACAAAAAGGACTGCGAATTAAAGTTTTCCTGCTTAAGTCAAGATATCTCCTTTGAATGCTTTTTTACTTGCATTGCAAAATTATAAACCATTGTTAGCGTGTTTATTATATATTTTTAGTTATATATATAATTTATACAATAAGTATTAAAGGGTTCTATTCGAGATTCTGACTAATCCTCTAGGGCAGTGACTGTCAACCACTGTGCCGCGTCACTTTTGTGTGCCACCAAATTCTTGAAGTGGGCCACTAGATTTTTTCAAAATTATTATTTATACTCTATGAAAAAAAGTAGTCCTGAATCGAATAATTCAGTCGTTTTAAAGAAAGAAACAAAGGCTATTCGTGGTATACTTAACTTATTTTTTCGTGGGTAGAAGGACATAAAAAACTTTATTGGGTTCGAAATCTATTTACGGATATATCTGTATATGAAATAAATTGAATGAAGAGGAGATTTCATTTCAAAACATTTGGAGGAGTCAAATAATTCATTTTGGATTAAAACAAGTAATATAAAGAAAAAAAAAATTAAATCTATTCCACCTTAGATCAGCAAAGAAAAATTTTAGTTTAGCTACTTTTTATTAAATAGTTACAATTAATATAAATATGCATATACATATGACAGAATCACAACATTAAGTGGTAATTAATTTTTATTCACTATCATTAAAGTATCGTATTGTCATCTAAAACAATCGTGTCTGTAACATTTCAGTTCAACTGAATGTTTTAAAACGTGAGAAGAAAAACCTTTTCAAGTTTTGACACAAGTCGCCAAAAGGGTCGCTAAGTCGCCAACGTGGCTGTATTTGTCATTCTTTAAATAATTAGTTTTAATCAATTAATTTTTATTAATTATAATTCTATTACTGTATTGTCATCCAAAATAATCATGCATATAAAATTTCAGTTCAATTGAGCGCTTTAAAATGTATTTTATTAATGATTGAAAATTCCACCAAGATAAATAAATGTATAGAAAGTGTGAGCTAAGAGAGAGAGAGAGAGATAGTAGGAACTGAATTAGAGGCGATTATTTCATAACAACTAAAAACCTTTAAAAGTATTGTTACAGTTTTTTACTTCTTGTTTGAGTGAATTCAAATTTTCAGGATTAACAAATGTAAAAATAAAAAAAGAATTTATAAAAAAAATGATTGAAACTTTTAAATGCAGATAACGCAATGAGAGTGGCATTATCATATTTACGACCCAATATAAACGAAATAACCAAAGATAATTAAGCTCAAATTTCACATTAAATGTATTCTTATAATTAATTTGTAATTATTATCGCATAAACATTTTCTTTTCTTTATCGTGCATATTTTATTCAAAATTGAAAATTACTATCGTAAACTATTTTACATATAGTGTATTATATATAAGTAAAGTTCTCTTAGACTTACTTTAATTTTAGTGTGCAGGCATATTTTGAAGTTGTTAAAAGTGTACAGAAACAACAAAAGGTTGAGAATCACTGCTCAAGGGAAATTACTTTTTGTGACGTTATGAGACTATAAAACCTATTTTAACCGCAATTTATATTAAGGTATCCGACTACGTTCGGTACCGTGATTTTAAAAAAGCGTATAAATGAATAATTTTCATGATATTTAGTGTCACTTAGATTAGAATACATTTATAAAATTGTTTTAAGGACATTTTGACAAAAAAAATTGTTTAAATACAAATATTTTAGCAAAAAATTAAGTTAGAAATATATTTTCTCAAAATGTTCTCCTTTTATAAAAAAAAGCTTTTAAAATAATAATATTTTGCTTATATAAAGTAAGGACTTCTTCAAAGAGTCTGAACTAGGAATTTTGAAAAATTCACATTATTTTTACAGTTACAACCCATTGAAATAATTATCGGCATTTTTTTCTTAAAATGTATCCCCTCTGTTGTCGTAAAACATGTATAAACCCACTTCTTCTAAGTTATATATTTTAAAAATTCTAGTTGAGTCTCTGTAGAGAGGTCTGAGCTATATATAGGCAAAATATTATTATAATAGAAGCATTTTTCACAAAAGGAGAATATTTTGAAAATGGGTCATTCTATGTTCATTTTTTGTCAAAATATTTTACTTGAATAATTTTTTATTGTAATACTATTCTTAAAAACAATTTTATATACGTTTTCTAATCTGAGTAACACTAAATATCATAAATATCATCCATTTACAGGCTTTTGCAAAATCACGGTTCCGAACGTAGTCGGATACCTTAAGGCAGTGATCCGCAATCTCCGGTCCGCGGACCGGTACCGGTCCATGGATCAAATGGTGCCGGGCCGCCTAAAGAACATTAAGCTATTGCCATTTTATTTAAAGTGGTGCATTTCTCTCAGATTTGTGCAACTTTCCAAGGAAATCACTTTATATTCCACGTTAAATCACTTTTATTCATTTTTGGTGTAACTATATTTTATTCTGAAGGCATATTTAAATGTAACTAAATTACAACTGTTAAATCAAAACAATCTAAAATATAAACAATCAATGTGTCCCACCCTAAGCAGGCCGCGGTAAAATTATCAAACGTTGACCGGTCCGCAGCGATAAAAATGTTGCGGAGTACTGCCTAAAGGTATCTTATTTCCTTACTTTGTACTCTGTACTATGTTAGTTTTCTTTTATATCGAAACTTGAAGGTTTCCTCTTTGCGATTTCCACTAAATCTCCTTTTGGGTTTCTTTGGGACCAGAATGGCAATTCTTTCCAACTAACTCGAGAAGTGAAACGTGAGAAATATTCAAATTAGAGATCTTATAAATAGTAGAAGTTTAGCGTACGCGAGGTGGCTACGGTAAGTGATTATACGAGGTCTATGTGTACAAATGATTAAGCTAAAGTGAGAGACAATCACGCGTTCAAGATTTAATATATCCGGGCCAGTGTGTTCAAGCTAAAGGTGGATACCATTCTACACGAGTTAAAGCGACGTCAGTTAGGATTCAAGCGAATTCCTAATTACCCCAGATAGAACGGTAAGAACATTTATTTAAACTACTAGGAACAGTGTGTTTATTGAGATTGGGATTAACCGGCAAAGTTAAACATAGCGGTCAGTGACGCGATTATTTGGTAATACGTATTGTGTGTCTACTCACCACAGAGATTCACTTGGTTTAAATAAAAATTTAATTATTGTATATTGCTTAAGATCTTAATAAAGTGATATTAAGATTATGGCAACGTCTGTTTCTTCATTCACTCCCTCACCTCTAGGTCGCAAGGAAAATGTAGAAGTAGGGCATCACCCACGGGCATCACACTCCTCTTTCTCCCCATCCAGGAGAAGAATCACAACGAACATTTCTTTCACCCATACGATGTCGGGTGTCATGTCCGGTGTCAGCTATCCTAAAGGGTACAAGGATAATAAGAGATTTTAGTAGATAGAGAGGCACATGAGATGTTTTGTTTTAGTGTAGTTAGATTAGTTAAAGTTGTTACTATAAGTAAAAATAAACTCTTGTGATTCTCACCATCAGTAGACTTTTTTTCCCAAGAAATTAGCCTGCTGAAATGGTCTATTTCTTCTCTTACATCTTCCTCGTTTGAAATAATAACGGGCAATAATGTGCTTAGTTTCGATTTAGTTTGTATTTTTTAAGACTTTATAAATATATATTGTACACAAGAATTATTCAAGTTTTATAGGTGTGTATTTATCTGAACAATATTTCTTTTTTAATTATACTTTTTGGTTTGGAGAGAGGGACGACATTTTCCATTTTTGTCCGGGGCGGCAAAACTGCTAAAGCTGGCTCTGAGTGTATATTTTAAGAAATTGTCTCATAATTTGGTGAACCTTCACACTTTAGAGGGCGAGAGTCCACGAAAAAGGAAAATGTGTAAAAAAAATATGTTTCATGATTACAGGGAAATCTATAAAATCACCATCTCTCTCTCTATATCTCTTGTTTCCTTTAATTAAATATATTTTTAAGCATTACTGTTTCAGACTTGTTTTCAGGAAACTTTTAAAAAGGGTTCATATGATTTCAGAGTACAGGCAAAATGCCATTTAACATTATCCTATTTCTTAAATAAAGCACAAGAAATCGATTAAAATGATTGATTACTCTCTTTGATAAATCATACGGAAATAACTCCGACCAGACGGTGACCCTTCCTTAAAGATGTTTTCACGCGTTTTTTTTTATATCAAATTTATGACCTTTCTCAGAATTTTCAATATTATTAGAGTTATAAAACTTTTATCAAAGAAAAAAGGTCTTTCCAAATTCAGATCCATGCCCAGAACTGCATAGTTTGCTAATAAAAAGTCATTTTTCTTATGGAATTGTTTATCGAATACATTTTATAAAGGAAGGAGTAATGTAGTTAGTTATTAAATAGTTGCAAATATAAAATAGATTAGTAAAACTGGTATCTTATATTTCATACGTATATGTAATTTTTAACATACAGTGAAAATCGCTTAAAAAATATTGCCAAAGAATTTCCATATATTCAACAAAATTAAGTTTATTAGAGTACATTTTATTTGCATGGATATGTATGCATGCATGTATTTAATAAAAATCAATTAAACAAAAACATTCACAATAATTTAATGTGAAATTTAATGCAAAATTTTCAAATTTTTTTATAAAAAAAAACATTTATTGAGTTTTTGGAAAAAAAAATCTAATACTTTTATTTCATTGCTTTTTTGGTATCAAGTTGTTCGATGTCGCCCATTTTGTTATCCATTTTAGCATTGGAATGTGCGTCTAAATAACTGCGCATAGTTTTCCCGGTGTTCCTCATTTTAGATGACTTGGCAACAGAAGTTGCGTTATTCATTTCATTTTTGCTGTTGGAATCTGTATCAGTGCTATTTTTTGAGCTTTGAACAAAATTCAAAATGTCTTTGTCTGTCTTAATTGGGGCTGTGTACACATTATCATCATCTACTGCAACGAATTTTTCTTTGATATAGAAGGACAGTCCAAATAATACAGAAAAATAATGCGAAACCCCCTCTCTTTTATTCTACACACCTCTTAAATCTCTGGTATTTTAAGTATTTTGTCCATTTCCAGAAGGGAAATATTTTCATCTTAAGAGAAAAAAAATGCATGAAAATCCATAGTAGTTTGTAGAGACCGTTGTAATATTCCGGGTTAAAACCAAAATTTCGTCTTAAGCGTTTTCGCGTTAAACGTATTTCACTTTATTTCTTTACTTTTATACTTGTGCTTTATCAAAACTTCTGTTCCATTATGCATAAGTAGCCATGGTAACCGATTGATCATGGGCACGAATTTCATGAATGGAAGCCGAATCTTGAGATCGAGCACTAGTATCACGTAAATCTATAGATGGACTGATGTATGTTAAATCTATCCAGAATCCAAGTCCATCATTTGGAGAGGGTGTATAGAACAAATTTCCTCGAGATTCTATGTTCATTCATTTTTAAATTATTAAAAAAAAGGTTGTACCTTAACTGTTAGAGGCCAGTACTTACTCTCACAAACACTGAATTAATTTATGTAGAATGTTATTTCTCAGAAGCATAAGTGGTTATTCCACATTCTTGGGTGCTATGAAGCTTTATTCCATAAACTTATTTCGTTTCGTTTTTTTTTTTTTTTTGTTTTTTGTTTATCTCACATTTGTTATTTAAAAATGCAAATATGTCTAAATTCTGCCACAAAATGGGTAGAGTTAAATTCATAAGGTTTGCGTAACCCTACTGTACAGTTCTGAGATTTACTAACTATTATGGAGAATATAATAGTTTTTGTGGTTCGGTCTATTTGAATTACATTTTTTTTGTCTTAGAAATTTTAATGTATACGTAATATACATATATCTTTTCTTGTTATGTTTTATTTTTATATTCACTGTTTTTTTTCTCTAAATCATAGTTACGAATGCCATATTTTGAAACGCTAATTAACTTTCCGAGTATATTTTGACAGATGTATTCGTGATTCCTGGAAAAAGTAAACCTTGATAGCTCACATTAGCCTTGTTGAGTGATTGAAACTTTTCCCTAAACATATTTCTAAAAATAACTAATTTTTCCCTTCACTTGAACACATAATTATAGTTTTCCTAGTATAACAATAACTCTACTATAATAATAAAGAATAATTCTGTCTCTATAATCTATCGACGATTGTAGAGAAAAAAGTTAGACATAAACTCTTTCTCCTTATGTTAATATTACTTAAATAAATTCCTGATTTTTTTTCTATTTCTCTTAATAATTAATAACTAATAATAATTAATAAAATGAGTACATTATATCTATATATATACCTATATTTATATGTAAACTATACTTAAGAGATTGAAAATTAGGAAGAGAGTTAAGATTGAAGATACTGCTAGATGCTGCAGTATTCTAAACATTACTGACTGGGAACAACTTTATTAAATATTATGATTTAAGCAGTTTTATGGCTAGCCACAACTTTCTCCCCTTCTGTTTACAACAGAGCGTGTAATATGAAATATATATATAAAAAAAATCCTACATTACAAAACAAAGATTTTCATACTGTTAATTTCTATACTATTACTTCTTTTTCTTAAAAAAAATATAGTAAGTTGATTTTATGTTTGTTTATTGTGTGTCCGATTTTGTAACTTTGTCCATTTTTAAAATAGTCATTATTTTTAGATTAAGTATTTATTAGAGTAATGTAACCTTACACGTATTATAGTTAGGCTTAAGTATAGCACGCGTAAAGTTTAGCAATTTTTATAGACTGATAATTTCAATGTAAAAGTTAATTAAAGGAGTTTATTCTATTTCACAAGGGAAAAAATGAAATTTATTGAATTCGATTAAAGAGGAACTAGTATGACAAACAAATCCAAAAAATAAGTTATACCGTTTTTATCCTCAAAAATAAATGTACCCAAGTTAAACATAAACCTATGAAAAATATTTGATTTATATATACAAGTATTCCAAATCAGCTCAGCTCTATTCAAAAATATATTTTCTATTTTCGCATGTTTTACACTAGCTTATAATTCGAAGCAGAGATTCAATTATAGAGTATTCCCTTAAAGAATGTCTTCTGTTCTATATTCTGTCCGCTTTTCCTGTATCTAATGATAGTAACAGCTTTCAGAATAGGTTTACTCATTATGAAGACAAGACCTTTCTGAGAAAAGTATGTGAAATCTGTCACGATTGTTGTAGGCAATAACGAGGCCTTCCTTGAATGAAGGCTTCTGATCAATAAGAAGAAATCTGCATTCCTTCGGGATTTATTTCGACCTAAATATTGCTTTCACTGATGGGACGTGATAGGACAATAAATGGTTAATAAAATCAAAGGAAATAGATTTGGTGGTGAAATAAAAGGTAAACCCACATCAGCGCTTGATTTTCAGGCTATAATATATTTGATCGCGATTTCATTTCGATGCATGTACATTCACTGTTAATTTTAAACATTATCAATTGTTTAGTCATAAATTTTACTAAATTGATATGCATTTTTATTAACCTTATATTTCCGAATATAAACTGATTCGTGTATAGCTGAGATTCATTATTTTCAAAATTATATCTAAAATCCTACACTCGTATATAAGTTGAAATGAAAAAAAAAAGTTGAAATGGAAGAAAGAGCCACCTCTCCACCAAATTTTGAAAAATCGTCAATTTGGCACGTTTTTACGTGTTGTGTTTTGGAGTAGCAACCCTACCATAACACGCAAAACCGGAGTGAGAAATTCAAGATGGCGGAAGGAAAATCATTTAAAAATAGCATTTTAAAGTTTTGAAACTGTAAATCGCTGCTAAAATTATGCATTTAAAAATGGAAATAATTTCACTTTTAAAAAATGCTGCTTTTTCCGACATTTATGATGACGTACAGTTCCCTACTGAAATTATACCAGTATGCAACTACATATTTCTGAGGGCACCTACCAAAACATTTTTGCATCTCTATCAAAATGGTACACTTATCAATATTACTCAATTCAAACCAAGACCCTTTCCTTACATTCCTAAACACATGATGGTTATCCTCTTTCACACTCGATTGATTTCCGCAGTACCATTCAAAAACCATCATTCACTTTCTTACCCATTCTTTCTCTCAATTCCGTACTTTTTCCACATTTCGGACATAAATACAATGATCCAATCAAACTTTCTTTCATGCACCATTCTAAAGTAGCTTTCTTTCCAAGCAAACAGGGCAAAAAACCTTTCAGAATATTAATCGTACTTTTCATGCATTCATTCAAATTAATCCTAATAGCATCACTGGACATCGTGGCAATCTGTTAAAATTTATGAGGTGAAAGAAATAAAAATATTAACTGTAAAAATAATTCCACAACGAAGGAACGAAGCCAAAGAAAACAGCTGACCTAACCGGAGCAAGAGAAGAAATTACAGCTTCCTAAATAAAAGGACATTATTAAAAAGCTGCGCATGTGCAGAAAGTAATTATCGTTAATTTTTAAAGTAGTAAAAACTTTCTGCCCATGCGCGAAAAAGCGCCGTTGGAAAATTAAACTGTTAAAGTTAAAGAAACGAATTACGCATACGCTAAATTGACGAGATATCGTGAAAAACTTTTAAAATTAAAGAAACGTACTGTGCATGCGCTAAATTTCACCAAAAACGACTTCTCCTTCACTGGAAAACAAATTCAGGAGGGTTACCAGACTTGGCGCATTTATAGATTTGGCGATAAAACACTTGGCGGGAGAGGCGGCCGATTCGACAATATAACCCCAAAAATTAGTAAACGGAGGAATATTTTCCAATCTAATTGCAGTTAAGTAAAACGCCCGATGTCAATATATGATATTTTCTTCCTGGTAATATTGCCGTATAAAAGAATTGCTATCCACCGTAGAGCTTTGTCATTCGAGAACTATACTTGAGATCCGTTGATCGCTGGTTTGACTCCCAGCCAATGCGTTTCATTTAAAGGCTGGAGTTTTAATTTAAAAATACTTCTATTATTATTATTATTATTCTAGAATCTGGTTGCTTCTAGAACTTTATTTACTATTCGAGCCAGAAATTTCTCGAATATTCTTCTAGGTACATAAAAGCTAAGTCCCACCAGTTGAGGGCGGTTCTCTATTCTGTTCTAACAAATACGTATTAAGCCTAACCGTGTGTTTATTTCAATCTTCGCGGCAATATTATGTAAATGTGATACAGCCTTTTTTCAGTTAGTTAATTATCTTGTACACAGTGTTAGTCATACTTTCTGCGGCATTTTTCGGTTTTTGAAAATGATTTGGAAGAAAAGTGTGTTTACAGCATGAGATCGTTGACTTATGCTTCATGCTTTTGAGGAAACACACGTTGAAAGATGATTTATGCATTCAGACATATCAATGAAGTGAATATGAATTTAATAACAATTAAGGAACTCTGATTAAAACACGATTTTATAAGATTATTGTTACATTTTTTTTTCCTTTTAGAATAAAAATTCCATTCAAAACATCGAAAAAATTAAGAGATGAAAATCCATCGCTCGGAAAATATTAAAAAAAGTTTTTCCTTAAACTACGTGTTTTTTAAGATATTAGTGTGTGGACCGTGTATATATATAGTAAAATAAAATAAAAGTGATGAAGTACTAGAATATATATATATCCTCTTACTTTAAGGAAATTCCAAAAAATCTCGGCTTATACGATATATAATATACAATATACGATACATAAAAAACATTTTGAAAATAAAAATATTAAGTATAAAAGAAACATTTCTAACTTAGTTGACAATTACTTTTAAAAATTTCTTTCATTTGAAAAATTTCATTTTTCTTCCCAAAAAATATTCTAAAAGAACATTTTTCTTTTCTGATTAATAAAGAAATATGTATTAATTAAGAATATATTTATTAGTAATGATGAAGTACATTTTAAGTAGAAATACTTAAAATAAATAAATATAGAAAGATTCTGATTTGATATAAATATTTTGTTTTTATACGTAACTCAGTCGATACGCATTTAAGATTCCACTTTTTAAAAACGTACAACTAATACGTTACTTGTTTTTGAAAAATATATGTGATGCTTTTAAGTTAAGGCGACATTTGAAAACTTCTTTTCTCTTTGAATCAAACAAATTAGAAAAAACTTTATTAAATTAATTTCACAAACAGCACACATTGATTTCATGAATATCTTTTTTAATTTGATTTTCTATTGAAAATATTAAAATAAATATTGAATGTTCTTTATAATGCAATACTAAATGAATTACTTTTATTTGCATTGAAGAAAAAAAAAGAGCTGTAGAAAAATAAAAGTTGCTGATAAATAAATGAATTATATTATCTTTTCCTGCCTCGATGAATATAGGAGCAGAGTATTTTACTTTTAAATTAGTTTACCTTTTTTTTTAGAAGTTTGAATGAAATGTATGCAATATTTATGATTTATGTATTCTTGTATGTCTGTGTAATATGTCGCCATATATAATAAAGAAATTTTGTCTTTGATATGCTTTGAAAATATATGCATGGTATTTTAATTCTTATTTTAAGTTTATTATTATTAATTTCCTTGAAAGCTATTTAATCTAGATACTATATTCTTCCATAAAGTGTTTCCTTAGATTAACAACAGCCTTTATTGTACCGACTACATTAGAGACTAAAGAAATTTAGCTTTGTGAAGCATGTGCTAATATAAACTAACTACTTTATTGAGCATTTTCTGTTTCACGACGTTCATATCAACTTGCGTATATTTCTGACTAATTTGTGGGGATATTTGTGAGTTACTTTTACACTTATGAGTGTAAATTATATACTTTTATATGTAATTTGTGCACTTCAGATTGGAACTTGAGGACCTTTTGTACCCAATTTGTGTACATAAGAATACAATTTGCATATAGAAGTGCACAAATTGTATAGTCTGTGCATAACTTGAGTATTTTAGTTAAAAACTTATGTATTTCCTTGCATATATTATTTTACATCTCTATGTGTATAACTTGTACATACCTTTGCGTGTAATTTATGTATTTCAGACGGTTAATGCGTATATTTGTATCATAACATGTATGCGTATCAATGCAATTTGTGCACATTTGTGTACTTTTCAGTGTAACTTCTGCTCTGTAATGTGCAATTTGTGTTACTTTGTGTTAACTGGTGTGCGTGTGAACGCAAATTGATCACTTTTGGGTACTTTTATGTGACTTCTGCATTTTAGTGTCAACTCGGAAAGTTTTACTTAATTTGTTTATCTTTAAGTATAGAGTATAGTGTATTTTAGAGTATAGTGTGTACCTTTCCGCACGTGTACTTTCTTAAAAATTATCTACAAAGAATGATTGTAGAAATCCTAGATAATAGATAGGAGGAAGAAAGAAGGTGAATTCTTTTAAAGTTGTGTGAAATATAGATCAAAAACAAAAATGTACCGAAATTAGTTATAAATATTAAAAGTTACATAAAAATAAATGTCTTTTGTTTATTAAAATCTCAAAATTAATCTTTTTCACGCATATAATTGAACTTTTTGAATCTGATCAAAAGAGGTAAATACTCGATTTGTAAAGTAACAGAAAATTTTTTATTGCTCCCTGAATACTTCATAGACAGACACAAAACGCTCACGCTTTCAATGATTTCTTTGATGAAAAATTCGATAACATGTTATGATACTTTAGAATCGGATTTTTTCCTCAATAGCTTTGTAAAACTTTAACCCAAAGAAATAAAACTTTTAACAAAACACGTGAAGTGCTTGTACTATCACAATCCTGATTGTTAACATTTTTAAATCCCTGTTTCTTCCTAAAATTGCAGGAATTATCTCTAAAAAATAGTTTAGACCTTGTTAAAACAACGTAATATTTTTTTTTCCTTCAAAAAGAGGGAGGGTTTATAAACAACTTTATGTTATTTAGCAAACAACTAGTTCCTTTTTTATTAATCGAAAGTAGAAAAAAGCTAGTTTTACACAGACTAATTATTGTCACTCTATGATAGATTTAGAACAATTCATTTTATTTCACATAAGATGAAATAAATTTGCCAATAAGAATCATAAATAGATTCTTGGGTGCCTCAGGGAAATATATATTAGTTAAGGATTTTCTTTATTGTTCCTCCCATATAAACTGGTAATTTTCCAATTAAGTATAGTTGATCACTGCCCTTGCAACAGTAGCTTAATGTACTTTAATCGAATGAAAATGTTTTCAAAAAATGTTTCTCATTTGTGTGTTTATATTATGAATTCTTGTACTTTTGTTCAATCTTGTTAAATTTTAAACAAGTAATATAAAAATATATTTAAGTCAACTCCTACTTAGATCAAAGAAAAATTTTATTTTAGCTACTTTTTATTAAATATTTACAATTAATATAAATATGTATATACATAGGACAGAATCACAGCATTAAGGGGTCATTAATTTTTATTAATTATCATTAACGTATCATATTGTCATCCAAAACAATCGTATCTATAAAATTTCAGTTCAACTGAATGCTTTAAAACATGAGAAAAAAACCTTTTCAAGTATTGACACAAGTCGCCAAAAATGATGCCAACGTGGCTGTATTTGTAATTCTTTAAAAAATTAGTTTTAAGCAATTAATGTTTATTAATTATAATTAAATTCCTGTATTGTCATCCAAAATAATCATGTATATAAAATTTCAGCTCAATGGAGCACTTTAAAATGTATTTTATTAACGACTGAAAATTCCACCAAGATAAATAAATAAATAAATACATATATAGAGAGTGTGAGTTAATAGTAGGAATTGAATGAAAAATAATCTGAGAGATATCATTTTGTATTTCAAAGTAAACTTTATTTATGAAAAAAGACAAATGCTGTCAGGAAACTTTAATTTTTCGGTTTAATTTGAAATAAATTCTCCAATATCGGTTATATATATGTCATGTTTTGAGCCAGAATAATACTTAGTTTTAAAAAAGGTCTTCATACTAGAATTAGTACATCTCTTCTGACGCTAAGAGCAGGGAGGAAAAAACACGCCACGGTGTGTTTTAAGGGGGTTAGCACTTAAAACACCGATGGGGTAAGTATCGCGGATTTTATGATTGTACTTGAAAGTTAATGCTGACATATATAGCTATTAAATATAACTATCTGGAATTATACATGTTTATGGGCTAGGCCATATGTTCGGAAGAAATAAATGGGTGATTAGTTTGATACTTGAAGATGAAATGAAAAATATGAGAGCTAGAAAGGGAGTTTAATTTTTAATCTAATTTAATTATCCTTACATATATACGCACTTTACCCCTCACTCAGAGGGGAAGTGTATGGTTTAGGTTTAGAGGCCTAAACACTTTTTACAATCACAGTTATTCCCTTTCAGTGCAGAAAGTGATAACATAACAATGTATACATGTATCGAATATTGTTAATTCTATAAAACTATCGTATAGGAAAGAAATAAAAGAAAAAATGGTGTGTGGAACACCACGCGATAAAAGTGAAACTTCTTTGGCGACATTGGAACATTCATTATTTACCCTAATGTTCCAAATTGACCCAATACATGTCTCAATCGCCTAATTTGCATGAAAGGTATTCATGGCGAAATGAGGATTTCTGATATCAAATCTAAAGTAGAAAGATGTCCTGGAATTTCTGGATATACAAAACCATTATATTTTGATAAATGTGGTATACTTTTCCTATTTAAACTTTGTCGGCAATTGTAGCATGCTTTAGTGTGTCTTCTAAATTAATTTCCGGTAAAATATTCTTGTGCTCAGCAAAACAGATGTTCTCAAATCATCTCTAAGCCATAATCTATCATAAACCGAACTCCCGTATCAATTGAACGATTATCAACGAATCGCTTTTGAAAATCTTTGTGAGCACTTTTATGGGAATCATAGTCTTTGTAACGTAAGGTAGAATTTATTATCGATTTACATGCAGCAGTTCCAAAACGCTATAGACTTGCTGAGGGCTCTGTAGTTAGTGGCACAGGGTGGTTCACTAAGTCCGTATTAATCTGTGCTGTCATTAGAAGTCTCAATAGTATTCCCATCCCTTAAACTGAGCATTAAGAGAGTATTTTGCAGTGTTTTTTTCCGTGCTCGATATTCTCTCATGTACTCTGACGGAGATTTGGCAGTAATACTTAATAAATTTGCATTTTTTTTTTCTTTTGTCACTTTTTTGACTGGACTTGCTGCAAGTTTTTCTTTCTTTCACGAAACTCTTTTCTTCTTTGTGAATTTGATTTAGGCATTCTGATTAGAATTAATATAATAATTCAACGCAAATGATAGTTAAAAAAACAATTAGCCGCCGAAAACATCGCCATGTAGCAAACAATCTAAGAAAATATTTCAAAAAAGCACGCTTTTGCTGCGAGAGCTATTTTGTCTACACCGTAATGTCACTGCATCTCATACAACCGTTGATAAATGTTCCCTGGTCTCGGAGAAATAGACTCCCAATAGGAAGGTGGGCAAGTTGACCAATCGGAGAAATGAGCAATCATCCAACATTTTCACGGATATGTTGCAAGTCAAGTGGTGTCCCGCTCCCCCTTTTCCTCCCAACTCGCTATCATTATGGTGACGATTCGGGGTGATGGGGGGGGTAGAGACTACTTCCGTTCGCTTTTTCACTGTTACGCAAAACTGGGCAAATTTCTCATTCACTCTCGAGGGCAAAAAAGTTTCACTTCAAAAAACATCTAATAGAGATTAATCCAGAAAATGTGATACTTTTTATTTGAATGAATAAAATTCTGGATTGAAACATATGCCTCTTTATATATGTCTTGGATCTACCTCACACTTTTTTTTTGGCCGTGGTAGCCTAGTGCAGTGTTCCCCAACCTTTTTATCGCCGCGGACCGGTCAGCGTTTGTTAATTTTACAGCAGCCCGCTGAGGGGGAGGACGTTGATTGTTTATATTTTAGACTGTTTTGATTTAATAATTTTAATTTAATTGTATTTAATCGTGACTTCAGAATGAAATATAGCTACATCAAAAATGAATATAAAGTGATTTAACAAGGAATATTAAGTAATTTTCATAAAAAGTAGCCCAAACCCAAGAAAAATATACCACAGTAATTAAAAGGGAAATAATTTAATGTTTCTTGTGTGGACCGCTGGTATTTGATCCCCGGATTGGTCCACGGATCGGGGGTTGGAGACCACTGGCCTAGTGGACAAGGTAACGGACTCATGATTGGCGTGTCATAAGTAGAGGCCTGATGCATATTAAATATGTCGAGGCTCAAACGTTCTCCCGTTGGTGTGGTGTGGAACTTAGGAGAGCGGGTTCCAGCTCAGGGGTCGTCCTCGTCATTCGACCACGGTTCAAAAGTACGGGGTCGGTCGCCAAAAGCCCTCGAATAGTTGAATAGTACGCCGTTAATATTCACTTACTCACTCACCAGACATTTTTTATCCTCAAAATGTAATTTGCAATATCATATAATTATATCATATCATATCAATATCGAATATACAATGCGTCATTTTAAAATTAAATCGTATTACGTATAAAATTTTACATGCTGGAAATCATGCTCATAAAGTTAAAGTTAGATTTACCTTATAAATAGAAATTCCTTTTTTTTTTAAATAACTATGAATTCGGCTTATTGTTCTAGTAAAACAAAATTAAGATGTTATTAAATTTTTTTATAATTTTAAGTAGTTCATAAGACATTAAGAGACAATTGTTCTACTACATTTCAATGTAACTAGAACACATTTTTTTACTAACAACAACTAACAATTTGAAATTATTTAATTTAAATTATTCGATTTCAGTAACTGTATATCGTTTTTGAGATAACGGGAAAATAATAAACTGGAGTACTTATTTAAATACAAATACTCAATAAATAAATTTTGATTGGAAAATTTCTTTTCATAATACAGAATGAGTTTATTGAATATATATAGTTTTTGTCGTATAACCCAAAGAAATCATAGAATGAACACTATAATAACTATGAGGAAATCATTAACTGAAAAACATACTTTGAAAGGAAAAGATACTGGTGGCACCAATTATTAAAGCAGAGAATATGTGACAAATTGCCTGGAGGATCAGATAGCAAAGAAAAATGTTCTCGTCACTTTTTAAAAAAGCACTTTTTAATAGCCGTTCCATAAAATTAAAAAAGAGAGCGTCTTCATGTTTTTTTCTTCTGTGCTTCGTACTTTGAAAACCTACTTTTAGCTAATTGAGTAAGTAAGCAAAGTATATACTCAGAGTGAAGTAAGTGAGCTAGAGTTTATTTATTTATTTATTTTTAAATTCTTGATCAATGCTAAATTTGTCATTAAATGAAATTATTTGTATAATATTCTTGGTTTAAAAGATGAGTAGAATAAAATATATATTACACAGATTAGAGAAATTTATATTTTTGTATTGATGAAATCCTTTTAATTAAAGTAAAGTATAACTTTTTTTTTCAGAATGTTAAAAATTTCGAAAAACCAAATTAAGAAAAACCCGTCTTCCATTTGATCACAATTTTACAATATTTGTTTTTTGAAGGGTAATTACTTCTTTTCCCCAGTTCAGTTTCATACATGAAAGTTTCCTTTTTTTATTTCTTTTTCAAAAATATAACATTGAGGGAATATTTAAGTTCGAAATCCATGTGTTTTTAATAAATGTCAGCTGAAATTACGTGTTATTTTAACATAATATTTTATCAATTCTTAGAGAATCGATAATACTGCACTTCTTTTGATGTCGTGAGTCCCATAAAAATAGAATAAAACGCAGGGGTTATCAGATTCATGGAAACGCAAACTACATGTAGATATAAGGTTCTTATTTCTGTCATGTGATATTCTATTTGCTCTTCCGACATCTTCTCGCACAAACACATGAAAAGGAAATTGAAATGTAACTCCATCACACATTCTTACATTTCGGGAAGATTTCTCATTTGGGGAAATGGATAAGTGGATTCTTGTTTGTCAAATATCAGTATCAAGTTATACAAAAAACATTTCAAAGTAAGGCTGCTCATTACGAGGAAGACAGTATTTCCCCAAGGGAAAAGCGTGTGATAGGTGTCACGTTGTTGTTACCAATAAAACTATGGCTTTGAAGAGGGGCTTGCAAATCAATAGAGGGTGGAAGAATTCCTTCAAGATTCATTTTGGTTTAAGCATTTTTTTAGAACTAAGGGACATAAAAGGTTGCTCCAATAAATTCACTGAAATGCTTGTAAAAAAAGAGTTCAAATTGCTTTCATTTTACTTTGATGCTATGTATTTTAAGAACATGTTATTTTATCTAATTAAATATTTATAAAAATGTGAGTTAAGAAATATTAACATTAACTTAAATTATTGAATAGTGAAATATGTTTATATGTATATAATTATTAATAATATATTAAATCGATATATAATTTTAACCTGATGCTAAACAAAAAGTAATATAATAGCAAACACATTACAGGACGAAGTAGAATCATACAGGACGAAGTAGAATAAGCTTTATATCAAAGTACCTTATTATTGAATTCAAAACATTGTTATTGTGTGGAGAAGGGCGCGATGAAAATTATGATTGAAAATTGGGTTGCAAATATTGAAAGTCTGAGAAGTACTGCAATAGTGGATTCTTTGGTTTATTTCATATTAATATTTCAGGGTTCAACATAGTTTCAAAGCCCCTGCGTTTATATTCATTTGTAAATAGTATAAGACAAGAAAAGTCCGCTAAATAGTACATAGCAAGAAAAGTCCAATAAATAGTAGTATAAGAAAAGAAATTACACACACACACATGTATATCACTCAACTTACATACCTATCTATCTATTTACTTATATATATATATATATATATATATATATATATATATATATATATATATATATATAATTTAAAAAGATATCTATTCATAATTCGAATCTTCTTTATTTATAACAACTAATTTATAAATCCTAATACCCTATTTCGAAACGCGTCTCAATTTATCTTTTTTTTTAAAGCATTAAAAACATCATGTTGGTATATTTATTATTGATTCTGTAGACCTTGAATTTTTGATAAGTTTACTGGCGATTCCAAGAAATATAAGATCATTAATTCTTTTCATGCGCCTTACTCTCTAATAAGGATTTAATATTCCTTAAACAATCATCTTTATAAATAACTAGTTATTCCATTCGCCTAAACACGAGACGCGTTTTTCCCTCTTCTTCCCTGTACATAAAAATTTAATATTCGCATAATTCCCTTACTTGCTTTTTGTCTTCTCTTTGTAGCTATCGCGTCTAATTGCTCTTTAATTCTTTGTCTTTGGCTTCGTCAAAATGTAAAACGTGCATGTGCGTTTTTATGCTGGATGTTTTCTGTAATGTGGTAATGTGTTTTGTTTATATTTGTTTATGTTTGTGCATCTCTACATTTTGAATAAAACAGATTTCTTGCCATAAAGGACTGCCTGGTCAATGCAACATCAATAAATAAATAGTTATCTAATTAATAATCCTTACCACTCTCTCGCCAGGATTATGACACACATATATATATGATATAATTTTCTGAATAAAAATTAAAGAGCCAATTCCACTAGCATTTCAGAACTTTTACATGCACAATGATTTTGGCTTACATATAAATGGGGAAACATATCAGAAAAAGGGTTTTGATCACAATAACTAAATTTATTAGTTTAAAAAGTTTCCTCAATGATAATAAAAAAATAAGCTTTTGAAGAACTTAGTATTTTTAAAAATTCTCTTTGCACGAAACAATGGTTATTAATGTTTTTGTATGTGTATTACTATATGTATTGCGATGAGTGTTATTTTAATTTGGATATGTGTTGCAAACGTAAGTGTTTTGGTAAACATAGAACTTTCAACTTACAAAGGCTTTAGGACAGAATATTCTTAATAGATCAAAGGTTGTACCAATTTAACTGACTCTAAAAATTCTATTACAGAACTAAAAGCAATTGAATGAATTTAAAATCATATAATACAGCACATAAAATTAATAATCTAAGAGTAAGAAAATTTGGGGGTAAAAGTGTTGCTGGTAAGCTAAGACAGTGAAAATTTTCCAATAAAAATGATGATGTATAAATTTAAATAAAACTATGGATAGAACTCTCCTTCCTTAACCTTCTCTAAAACTGTATAGAATTACAGTTCTTTTTGAAAAGACGAAATACATGTATAATATAGTATATCAATTTATTTAAAATACAGCATAAATATATTCCTAAATCTAGTGATATGAAAATTGAACTTAATTCAATTAAATTAGTAAGAATTTATATAAAGTATAAGTAATATAAGTATTATATTAGTGAGAGTTTTTAAAGCTTATGAGCTTTTAAATTCGATAAAATATCGGAATCAATATATTCTACATTTTTTAAAAGCTTTAAGTTGAAAATATTTCAGTTCATTAATTTAGAGACAAAAACTATGCACGCGATTTTTTTTTCTTCTTAAAATATTTTTCAAGTTCTAAATCAATAAAATTAAAAATATTTTTTTTTTGAAAAGTTGCTATGTGTTACATTTTCAAAAGTTTTGAAGGCTTTAAAGTAATAAAAAAAAGTGCTCTCTCTCTCTCTCTCTATATATATATATATATATACTATAAAGATAACTCAATAAATTCACTAAAATTTACGAAAAATATTAATTTTTCCTACATGATATTTAAAAAAAAATAAATAAAACCGAAATTTATACATAAGATGCTCGCATAATTTCAAATCATTTTTTTTTTTTTTTTTTTTTTTTTTTGCAAAAATGTGTTGCATTTTATTTTTAAAAAATTAACAAAAAAAAATACCAATTGTTTTTGAATTCCAAAAAAATTTAAATTTTTATTTTTTTTTGTCAATTACTTAGTTAATAAAGTCAGAAAAAGCTAATTTTCTCATAAATAATACGTCTTAAATATCTATTATGGCTTTTTCAACTAAATTCCTTTATTCTCGAAACATACTTCAAATGAAAAATGAATTTTCAGAACATGTTAACAGAATTTTAACTTTTTGTAAAGATTTCCTATTATATATATCTTTCTGATAGATCAATTGGTTCTAGATATGACCACATATAAGAGTGTAAACTTAACGTTGCATTTGAAAATGTTATAGCCTATAAGGACCAATATTTTAAAAATTAGTTTTTAATTTGAGTAAAGGTGAGTCATAAAATAAAATAAAAAGAAATTATTCTGTGGAAAAACCATCCTTAAGTCTTATCAAAATTATAAAGCCTTTACTAGAAAAAGAGAGTCTGTAAAATAATAGAAAAATGACACTTTAATCCTATAAAGCACTCGAAAACCATTTTTTTAACTCTATGGCAATAATCTACTTATAAATTATAAGTTTGGTAATTTTTAAAATAACATAAAATATTAAGGCTATCTGTAACTTAACAAAAAAGTAACTAAAGCATTTTTAGGAATATTTGGTCCAACAACTTCAAACTTTGAGGATTGGATATTAGTTTAAGAATTTCATAACCAATAGAAAAAGAAACTATCGCATTGAAAAAGATAAGAAAATTTTGTGTCTTGCAAATGGGCACTAATTTTCCAGAGTACTTTAAAAGTTTTCTGATTTTCGAGATCATAGATAAGGTTCTAAATGGAAAATGAATTTTACAACTCTTTGTGAAGTTCATGGACACAGAAAAAAGTTTACAGTTTTCCATTCGATACCAGTTTATGATAGATTACAATCCGATTCTTTTCATTCAATCGCTTTGAGAAAACGCCGATGAAAAGAAGTAAAACTTTCAACAAGAGTAGTAAAGTTTTCCTGATTCCTGCAGCATCATTATGAAGTCTTTTGTAAGAAAGAAGTAAACTGCTTAGAGTAAAATATATGCCTCAAATTTCATTTCATTTGGGGCAATAAAAGGTACGAAAACTGACTTTTATGCCTAATATAAATAGCAGTTCAAAGATTATAGTGAAAGTTAACTTTATTTTGTAATAAAACAAGACATTGTTGAAAAAAAGAATATTTATAAAAAGCTCATTTCATTTTTCTTCGCTTCAGTTATAGAAGAAAAACACTTACTAAAAATAAGCAAGTTATCATTCGACATTTCCACCGTGTTGCAACTTAACTTACGATCTTCTGATTTTATTACAACTTGTTTTTAGGAATTAAACACAACTTTTTAAAATAAGTGTTTATAAGATAATTAAACATATATAAGAGAGTAATAATTGAGTCGTGGTACTATTTTTTATGCTAATCAGAATCTAAATGGAATGAATTATTAACTTAAAATGCAGGTTAAATTTGTTTTTTCTAAAAAAAAAAAAAAACAACAACTTATATTGGAAAGAAATTTTCATAAATGACTTAAACATGATCAAAGACAGTATGAGACATAGAATGGTACCTATGGAATGTAACACTCAATCTAACATGTCAGTGTTTAACGGAATAAGTATTAACGTGGCACTGTAAAATAACTCGAGGACTACTGAAGACGGACCTCGTAATTTTGAATCATGCTCAACTGGCGAAGACGACACCTAAGCTAGCATCCACTCTCTGAGCTTCCACATCACGACGATGGTAGGACTTTGAGCCCCGAATGTGTGGTTTAATATTCATCAGCCTCTACTCGAATGGTCTTCAGAGGCGCAAACTCATGACACACCGGCTACGAGTTTATAACTTTTAGGTTTCCTCGAACAGAATGCTGTAAAAATCGAGTGTAATTTTATAATAAATACATTACTTTAAACAGTGTCCCACTACATCCAATTTTCACAATTCCTACTAATACCTCACACTCTCTATTATTTATTTATTTATCTTGGTGGAATTTTCAATCGTTAATAAAATACATTTCAAAGCCCTTAATTGAGCTGAAATTTTATATACATAATTATTTTGGATGGCAATACAATAATTTAATTATAATTAATGAAAATGAATTGATTAAAACTAAGTATTTAAAGAATTACAAATACAGCCACGTTGGCATCATTTTTGGTGACTTAGTGACCCTTTTGGCGACTTGTGTCAAAACTTGAAAATGTTTTTTTTTCTCACGTTTTAAAGCATTCAGTTGAACGATACTTTAATGATAATGAATAAAAATCAATTACCACTTAATGTTGTTATTCTGTCCTATGAATATACATATTTATATTAATCGTAACTATTTAATAAAAAGCTAAAATAAAATTTTTCTTTGTTGATCTAAGTGGGAATTGACTTGAAAATTTTTTTATTTATATTACTTGTTATTTTCTATTTGTATAAATTTTTAATAAAAAATCTATCTTGTGTCATGGATATAAAGAAACCAAATTTGTCCAAATTGTAAATGTAAGACACCAAGTTATATAAATGAAAAAGAAAATATTTTACGAATTCAAAATTTTTATGTGTCATTACAAATATAACACTTTTTATGTCAGTTAAAATATAGAATTTCAAATTTTTAAAAATATTTTTGTGCGTTTTTTTTTTTTTTTTTTTGCTGAAATTTAAAAAGTATTATTAATATAAAAATTAAGTGTTCTATAGACAAAATAGTAATAATTACAATTAATTATTTGTAATATCTTAAAAATTTTAATACACATATAAAAAGCAAATAGCTGCAAGTAGATGTCAATTTAAAAATCAATAAAAGGTTTTTAGTAAAAAAAAAATATTGCAAGAAACTACTAACACACAAAAAATATTCCTTTTAAGGAATTTTCTTCTGGTTCTATTTTCCCTGTCATGCACAACTAAATAATAAATTTATTTGCGTTTTCCCTTTAGATTTAATGAAAGAAGTCATAGTATGAATGCAAATAAATATTGCATATAAGGCAACGAACGAAAAAGTTTAATTTTAAAAGAGGAAATGACATTTGTTATAAAATCAATGAATAAGCGACAAAATGCTTGGAAACTTAAAGAAAAAGAAAAGTGTTCTCTGCTTTTTTCAAAACACTTATTTTTCTTTCCCATTGACTATTCGACGAGTTAAGAAAGTGAAGCCATGTTTATTGTCGCTGAGTTGCTTCTTATTTTGCAAATTTCAGACGTCAACTGCCTAAGATAAATTGAAGGTAAAAAAGAATTACTGAATTCGAAGGCGAAAGAAAATTGAGGCGTGAAATATTTAGGCAAAAATCAACAAACTGGAATTTAAAATTTACTTGAACGAAAGCAATTATTTTGGATGCAATGAAGTGCACCCTCTAATTCATTAAATATTCAAAAGAATTTCTTTAAATAAATTTATGTACTGATAAAAATTTAATTTTTAAACGACCTACGACTGTTTTCATATTATGTACAATAAGAGATTTTATGTAATTTTTACCATATTTTCTTGTATGTAGTTTTAGATTTTTTTTTTTGTGCAATTACGATTCGGTGATCTATTATATGAGCGTCATCTAGAAAATAAAAACCACATATTTGAAGCTTCCTTCATTTCTCTACGTAATCACCTCCTTCATTTAAACACTTGTTATCTCTTTTCATAAGCTTCAGAATTTCCATGTTATACTAGTGTAACGTCGTGAGTAGGAACAAACATTTGTCATAGCCTAATTTTAAAATAAAAATATTATTTATTTGCTTCACAGGTTACTATATATGAAGTAATAAAGTCCCAGTTATATGCCAAGCCGGTGCAGTCAGTCTCAGTCACGGGCCACCGGCGTTCATCGTCTCATCTATCGTTCCTCTCCAATCTCTTTTTTTCAGGGCTCCTCTCAAGTTTTCTCCATCCACAGCTCTCCTCCAGTCTCCTAAAAAACAATTTTAAACACCAGGGGCGGGTCCACAACACTCCCCTCGTCTCTTCTCATTGGCAGGCCACAAAAGTCTGCCCTCGTCCCCGGGCCACATTCGTGTACTATTTGTGCGGCAAACACAAATACATTCCTGGTCCGTCTGGAAACTAAGGGCGCCATAATTCTTATCTAACTTCTGAACACCCTTATCTATCACACCACCTGGGTTCTATAATCCCATTCTCTCGACACCGGCCGAGGCGACAGGATTCTTTCATACAGGCTTCACCTATTGTCAATGGGTCCCGGCTCTCTTTGACCATTATAACTCCAAGACCGGGTATCGGCGTTCGCCCGAGGTCAGACAATAAACAATGACCCCATGGCCACGTGCACTTGTCACACCACGTGCGCTTGTCACTCACACCTGTTCTGAGCCATAAAACTTAGAATGAATGGAAGGGTGAGGTTCACCCCAATCGAAGACATCACATTAGTATGCAACCAAATAGTAGATCGAAAGTCCTAACTTTTCTATTAGAGATCTTTGGTTTAAACTGAGGGGAATGATAACACATATTTCCGGGTGTTAAATGTAATGAAAAGTTGGAGAATGCAGTAACCATCTATCTTAAGGTATCCAACAGGGTTTGAAACCATAATTTTGAAAAGGCGTATTAATGAATATTTTTTAATAACTTCTGTTAACTAAATAAGAATAGGTATATGAAATTAAGTACAATATTACAATAAAATAATGTTTAAAAGGCTTTTTTTTGCAGAAAATGGAGATAGAATTACTTATTTTCAAAAAATTCCACTTTAATGAAGAATACTTCTATAATAATAATAACTTTTCCATATACACCTAAGTATTCTGCACTGAACCTGAACTAGAATTTTTAAAATGTATAATTCAGAAGTGGATTTATTCATATTATAGTAATACATCAGAAAATGAAAATTTTAACTCAAAATAAAAAAAAAACAAGATTATCAATTATTATTTCACAACGGTTAGTAACTCTAAAAAATAAACAATTATCAAAAATGCTAATTCAGGCTTTGTACAAAAGTTCTAGCTATGTAAGCTAAGTCGTAGTATTATTGAAGTATGTTTTAATAAAAGAAGAATTCTTTTGAGACATGTCATATCAAATATTGTTTTTCCTATATATATACTTAAGACTTCTCTATAGTGTCTGAGCTAGGATTTTTGGAAATTTTAAATTATTTTCAAATTAAGATTTATCAAAATAATATCGATGTTTTTTTATCAAACTCTCTACTTTGATATATTAAAATATGAAAAAATTCACATCTAAATTTTACACTTCAAAAATTCCCTGTCCTAACTCTGTACATATGTCTTGATTATAAATGGTCAAAATATTAATATAAAAGCATTTTCCGTAACAGGAGAATGTTTTGAAAATATGTCATTTTTTCCTTCGTTTTTTGCCGAAAAATTCCATTTTCAATTAATTTTTCAATTCCTACTATTAGTTCTCAATCTCTATTTATTTATTTATTTATCTTGGTGGAATTTTCAATCGTTAATAAAATACATTTTAAAGCGCTGTATTGAGCTGAAATTTTTTATACATTATTACTTTGGATGACAATAGAATATATAATTTAATTATAATTAATAAAAATTAATTGATTAAAACTAATTATTTAAAGATTACAAATACAGCCACGTTGGCATCCTTTTTGGCGATAGTATATCTACCATTTTAGAGACTTGTGTCAAAACTTGAAAATAATTTTTTCTCACGTTTTAAAGCATTCAGTTGAACTGAAATTTTATATACACGACTGTTTTGGATGACAATATGATACTTAAATGATAATTAATAAAAATTAATTACCACTTAATGTTGTGATTCTTTTCTATGTATTTATATATTTATATTAATTGTAACTATTTAATAAAAAGTTGCTAAATTAAAAAGATTTTTGTTGATCTAAGTAGGAATTGAGAGACTTATATTTTATTTTTTATATTACTTGTTTAATTTATCGTAACCAATTCCATTGAAAGTCTTTTGTTATTCGCACTTCTTTCTACACATTTACTAAAAAATAAAATTGAAATTCATTATTTGCTTATTCTATCTGTCCATAGAATTTACTTATTCTGAAAAAAGTTCGATGTTTCTTGAGTATCGGGTACCCGTAATGGGACATTTCTTTGGGAAGAAAAACATTATTAGCAAAACAGCGTTTTTCCAAAAGAAGTATCTGATATGTGTCACGATGCTGTTACTAAAATATGTCAACATTGAAAGAAAGCTTTTCCGAAGTTTTCTTTTTCTGTCAAAAAAGATTTATCCTAGGAATTTTTTTTGGAATATATTTTTTCCCTGTAATGAAATGCTGGAAAAGAAGTTAGAAACAAGAGGCCTGAAATTTCTGTTGGGATGAAAAGGCAAGTAGTATTGATGATGTCACATATTTCCATTTGTGGAATCGAAATAACATATACTTGTTATTTACTAGTAGGATTCAAAAATTCCCGGATTGAGCCTATAACGTGGAAATTCTTTGCAGTAGAGCGACTATAGTAACATTTCTGTGTTATTGCATTTTTTCCCTATTCTAAAACAAGCTTGTTCCAAATCACGTGGTCGGTGGCTCACCACGGCATTTTATTTTGTTAGCGGATGTATTTAGTCGTCGGTGATAGAAAAAAATTTCGTTTGAGTAGATAATCAATATAAATTTTGTGATCACTTGTGTGTGGGAAAAAGTGGCACGGTGCCTTACGAAATTTTGAAGCATGTGTAAGGCTGCGATATATTATCGCGAATGCAAGTTTTTGGGTGGCATCGACGTTACAGAAAATGCAGGAAAAGTGTCGAAGACGACGAACTCTCTGGACGGCCCCTGACTTTCCAGCACAGCTGAAAACATCGAAAATGTTTCTGCGTCTCTTCGTAAGAACGGGCTTTTATCACAATAACAGAATCAGTTGGGATATCCTCAGCCACATGCCAAGAAATACTGGCCTAGGATATCAACATGCATAGGGTGTTTCAACATATCGTTCCCCGTATGTTAAACAAAGACCGATGGGCAGATGAAGTTATAAGGGCATCGCAGGCTGAATTAAAGGACATGGCTAAAAATGAATTTCAGAAATGTTTCTATGACCTTTACACAAGCCATGGAAAACTTGTGTTGTTACTCAAGGGTCTTATTTCGAAGGAGGACGTGTTTCAGCTGTTTAACTGGTAACATTTTTTAAGTAATAGACTCAGTCCGGAAAATGTTGAATCCTATTACATATAGGACGTCTTTGTTTTTTTATTCGATTCTATGTTGCGAGTATAAAGATATTATAAATGAATCTCCTTTGATAGAACTTTTCTTATTTTCATCAATATCGTAGGAAAATACATTTAAATTGTTCCTCAAAGAGAAGTAATTAAAATTTTTCTTATAAATATTCCTAAACTCAAGTAAA
>BMAV01016659.1:126390-181835 GCA_019973955.1 Trichonephila inaurata madagascariensis | reverse complement strand
GTATAAAAATGACAGCTTGAAAAGAAACAAAAGCGAGCATAGAAAAAATTAAACTTCTACATAGATCGAAATACTGCTTCTTTAAAATAAAAGGCATTCCTTATGAACTTAAAGGGTTGTAGTTCTAAAATTATACAATTTTTTCTAAAGCTTGTGGAATAATACCTCGAATAAATTACTTTAAAACATAAGAGAATTGTTCATGTACATTTTAGGTTGCTTTGTTAAAAAGGGGGTGCATGTTATACGGCGAATATACCTGAAAACTAAAAATTGTCGCTTGAAATTATAGGTGCGCGTTATACAGTGGCGCGTGTTATACGCCGGATTTTACGGTAAATGCAAATATTTTTTTACTAGAAAAAAATTAATCAACACCCTAATTAATTTACGCATTTGACCCTTTTCATTCTGATCTTTATTATATGAGTTCCTTGGATATGTTCTTATTTAGATTTTTTTTTTATTTTACGGAATTAGTTTGGAGTTTTTAAAGCCTGTAATGATACTCGTATCATAATTATAGAAATATAGATCAATCAGTACTAAATACAGTACTTAAGTATTAAATGACTTGCAATACTTAATAACTTTTTCACGTTTTTTCTGTTTAATATAATTCTTACCCTAAAAAACATATTATTTTATTTTATAATCTATTTTTTGTCAGAGTAATATTAATAATAAGCCAAATACTTGATTCGCTTTAGAAAAAAGTAACATACACAAAAATATTTCCATTATTATGTAAAATACTTGAAGAGTGTAAAAAAAAATCATTGTATGGGTAACTTTTCTATATAACAATAGTATTACAAATAATTTGTAGTATTATGTTTTGACACAATCTAAAAAGCGTAATATATACCTATATATATGCAATACATTTTTTCATTTATTTTCTCATAAACGGTTATCTTTATACAGGAAAAAAACTAACTTGCTTATTCATTCATTACGGGATCTCCCTAACTATTAGACATGTAAATATTAAATTTCGGAAGCATGTTTCTTTTGTTGAGTAGAGATCAGTTAAGTATAGATTTTGTGATAATCTAACTTCCAAGAGGTATTGCAGGGTCAAAATAATTTCCGTTTTTGAACTATTAGACATATAAACTTTAAATTGTGCAAGCATGTTTTTTAGAGTTTTACTATAAGAACGGGTTTTTTGTAAATCGAATCCCAAGTGGATTTTATGAGGGTGTAAAAAATACACTTCTCTCTTAGAAATTTAACTCCTTTTCCTTTTAAAAGAGGATGGCTGTAGGAATGTGCTTTTCGATACTATCAAATGTTACAGCCAGAACTTGCACATCAGTAGCTTAAAAACAACATTTAGTCATACCGCATCATGAAATAACCAGTGAAACGAGTGCGTAATAGCTAGTTAAATATAAATGAGTAAACCTATCTCAATATTTGCCATACTTTATTTTTTGAAGTAAATGTACAGCAACGTTTATTAGATTGTCTAAAGTCTTTTTTTTACCTTGGAGAAATTAAGGTTTCCAAATATAAGTTATAGCAAAACTCTCATTCTTTAGAAAATGTGTGTATTTAACTTAAAAAATGTATTCATTTTAGGCATAAGTCTATCTTTAATTTCAATGCAATTCACACACAATAGTTTTGTAATTTACGATCTCTACATACTAAATTAGAAAATCCATTTTTTTACTTCAACTCGTATGTAAAAGCGTAAAGAACTTCGTAAGATAATTTAAACGGATAAAGAAATATAATCGAAAGAAAAATAAAACCATTCTCGAAATGTATTGTTAAAATTAATGAAATTCACACAATAATATTGATTAAAAGATAACAATCATAATCATACGTAAAATTAAGTATTATATGACCACAAATGTACGTATAACTATGAGTTGACTTATGATATATTTCATACTTTCTTTATTAAGCTTTATTTCGAAACCTTCAACCATAACCATAACGTTCGTACTATAAATTACTTATTTGCAATCTAATCACAGGCTAAATGTTTCATTCGATCTCGTAAGTTTTTTAAAGATCACAAAATAAAGTAAAAGCGATGCAAATATTGAATTTAATAATAATTATCTGGAATTCTAATGAGATATTTGGATGTCTAATCTTGATGCCCACAGATTTAGTGAGAAAATAAAATTATACTAAATAGAAACATTTTTGTTTCGATCGATTAAAAACCCAAGTCTGTAATACTTTCCTCAGAAAGTTTTGCAGTTTCCAAACGAACAGAAAGATTCAAGCAGAAACTTAAAAAGTGAAAAAAAGAAAACAATTTTACTGCTTTTACTTTAGAATTTCGCTACTATGAAAAAAAAAATACTCACGCTTTCAAACACTTTCATTGTTAGAAATTCGATAACATTTTATGATAGATTGCAATCCGATTCTTTCTTCAATCGTTTTGTGATAGGTCGAAAGAAATAAAAAAAATAGAACTTTTAACAGGAGTTCTTGAAAGTCTCGATAGAACCGCAAGGATACTGGCAAATTTTTTTTTCCCGAGGACTAAAATGTATTGCTTGAAATAAATAAATTGTCTAAGTAGATATTTTAGCTCTATTCGAGAAAAGCTTTAAAAATATTTGATTCTTCTGAGAATAAAATCTCATTCATATAAAAAAAAGTGTTTGAGTACAATCGGATAGTAAATACATAAATCTAAACTAAGCACCAATCACATTTACCGTAGAACCAGACGTATAACGCGCACTTTTAACACAAAAAATAAGATCAAAATTGACGGGTGCGCATTATACGCCGGGTATGAAAACGAAAAATTTAAAAAAAAAAATGAGCATAGAAAAAAATTAGACTTCTACATAGATCGAAAAATACTGTTTATTTAAAAGAAATGACATTTCTTAAGAAATTAAATGATTGTATTTCTAGAAGTATACTATTTAATAAAGCCTGGGATAATACCTCGAATAAGTCTTAAAAACATAAGAGCATTCATTGCATATGTACATTTTAGGTTTCTTTGTAAAAAAAGGGTGTACGTTATACGGTGAATATACCTAAAAATTAAAAAACTGCAGCTTGAAAATATAGGTGCTCGTTATACGCCGGTTTTACGGTAATTAGAAACCTTACCTGTTGATATCATCAACCAATCCGATCCAACCCGACGTAAGAAAAGGCAATTACTGGGAAGCCAATGATTGATTGAATATTAACGTCGCACTGTTCAGCTACACGAGGACTTTTGGCGACGGACTACGTAATTTTGAACCATAGTTAAGTGACGTGGATAACACCTGAGATGGCACCCACTCTCCTAACTACCACATCACACCAACGGGAGGATGTTTCAGCTCTCGACAGATTTAGCGTGCATCGCTGCCCTACATGGCGGTTCTTTAGTGGTACTGGGCTCGAACTCGTGACAAGGCAAGCCACGATCCGATACCTATACCATTCGTCCACCACGGCCACACTGGGAAACCAAAATGGTCACGGTAGACAAGTGGTCATAGTGGTAAGCTTCTGGTCACCGTTGATTTGGCCGAATAATGGGTTTGAGTCCTGATATCACAAAAATTTCATGAAATGAGTTGATGTACACATTAACATTTGTTGAGAGGCTCAAATTCCTCCCTTTGGTATGGTGTAGGAATGATGAGTGATTTGCAAATGCAAGGTGTCACTTAACCGTGGTTCAGAATTGCGAGGCGTCAACAGCATTCTTCATGTATCTTCGAAATATAACGGTAATACACTATAAATCAAGCAAGCCACATACAATTCTTCTATAAAATTTGCTTGATATGAGGAATATTCAGGGCAATAAGGGACGCAGTAATCGTTTGTCACTCTCAGTTTTATTTCTATCGAGTCAAACTTCAATCTTGATTCCGCATGTAAAGGGACTCAAGAATGTTTAATATCTCGAGATCAAAAGTCTTCTCAATGGAGTATTGAGACATAGTGAAGAAGTATATCTACGGGTTGCCAGCAGCTCAGATATTATCCTCCTCTCTCGACCTAATTAAAAATTATGAGATCCATTCACAACAGCCCTCGCAATACTTGTATATATTGATTGTCTTTTTACATAGTACTTAAAAGCAACACGACAGCTATTGGGGATATAACAGTGCTTCTCAAACTTTCAATATTTTCAACCCAATTTTCAATCATAATTTTCATTGCGCCCTCTCCTCCTCCATACAATAGCAGAATGTATTGAATGCAACAATAATGTTCTTTAGTGCTAAAGCTACAATACGACTTAAATTAGAATTAATTTCTACGGTTGTACAAGTTATCAAGAAAAGTATTAAACTTTGTGTATGACGAGACAATGGGAGTCACTAGCAATTATTAAACTTGCTCGTAACTTAATATTGATAAATAAATTATCAAATCATTTAACACTAATGATGCATTTATTAACAGTACTGATATAGTATTCAGTGTAAAAATATATTTTATTTTTTATTATGTCAGAATGTATTTTGTTTTCCTTCCGCTCAGAAAAATAATAATTTTTTAAATAATCTTTTATTTCCGACTTTTCACTATGCTCTCGCCCACCACGCAAGGTTATCACGCCCCCTAGGGGGAAGCACCTCACAGTTTGAGAGACACTGCCTAACAATCATAAAGTTTCGTTATTTGTGAGGACGATACGTTCAAACCTTCACACTATGCCATTAAAGAATTGAGGCATGGCAAATTTATCGTGTATTAGCCCCTCTACAAGGTGAACATTCAATGAAACCAAGACTCAAATATCAATGACTCGACAACATCGGCCACGAGTCGAAAGCTATCATACTCTAAAAATACTATAACTCCAGTATACCCTTTTAAATGCAACGCTAATTAACAATCTGTAAATATATGGACATGATAATATAAAAGTATTCCTTCTTTATAATTGGGAGGGTATTTTAATTTACTTCTTAATCATTTCGTAATCCGTTCTATTATAAAAATATTCACTTTTTTATACCTTTATATTAACGACAATACTGTAAATAAATACTTGCAAGGCAGTGCTTCTCAAAGTTTGAATATTTCCAGCCCAATTTTCAATCACAATTTTCCTCTCCTCCCCCTCTCTCCATACAATAACAATGCATTGAATTCAATAATAATATACTTTGACGCAAAGCTACAATACGACTTTAATCATTAACCGTACAAATTAACAAGGTAAGTATTAAATTTTGTATATAACATTATATATGGCTGGTCCGTAGAGAGTCACTGGTAATTATTTAACTTGTTTTAACTTAAAATTGTTAAAATAATTTTCAAATACATTGCTAAATACTGATACATTTATTAGTGTATTATGTCAGTGTAAATTGTATTTTATTTTTTATTATGTCAGAATGTATTTGTATTTTATTTTTTATTATGTCAGAATGTATTTGTATTTTGCTTTCTTTCAGTAAATTAATAATTTTCTAAAAATAATTTTTTGATCTCGGTTTTTGGATGTGTTCACCCCCCTCCCACCTTGGGTTAGTACTCCCCTAGGGGTGCGCCCCACAGTTTGAAAAACGCTATTCTAAAATGTGTAGGAGAATACTAAATCTCTGATATTCGTATTCGTATATGCATGTATTCTACTCTATCCTTTAAATGCATTGCAATGAGTTTTTTTCCCCCTTCTCTTTTAGATTGAATACAAATATTGGAATCCACATAAAAATACATAAATCTTAAAAATGCGATATAATTTTAGTACCATGTATTCATATCCTGTCTCAAAATTATGTTTTATTTTACATATTTTTTTGATAATTGATGTTACAGATATGAAATACACATCACAATGAACTCTCATTTGCGTGGAAAAGTATAAGCTAGAAATTAATTTGTAAGGAATTGTTTTGAATGATAAAATTTATACAGGATCTTATATATATATATATAGAAGTTTTTTATTTTTTATAACACATTTCAAAGCAAATAAAGGGGTTGGAGTAAATAATAAAACTTATTTTATTACTTATTTTAAATGTATTTAGCCCATAAATGACTGTTTTTGTTTTTTTTAGAATTGTAAGAAATCGTTTTTTTATAGGAATGTAAAAATAGGGGTTACTTAAGAAAATAAAACAATCCATGTATAATAATATTGAGTATTTATTTCGAAAAACTGTATGTAGACATCTGGCAATATACATTATTTCTCAGAAATCTGGCATGTATCCAATAAAATTTTCAAATGCAACATTAAACATAGATAACCTACATGACATCAGAGAAGTATTTTTTTTCAATTAGATAAATCACTCCTTTATAGAAAACTCAAAAATAGAAAATATCTCTCTAAGTAACACATTGAATTTTATCACTTATCACACACTTAAATGTCAGAAAAAAAATAACTTATACCCCAGGTGTAAAGTCTTTTTTCTATCACACATAATTTATTGTCTATGGTTATTAACGTGCATTCGGAAACATACACACTGAGGTTTTTGATTAGAATTAATTGAAACTGGAATGTAGGCAGTTGGCAGCAATATGCATTTAAGGGCTAATTATCAACGATTAGTTGTTATTAATAATTAATTTATTTACTATCAGTTAGATTGAGCGAACTATTCTTTCACTTTTTCCCATTCTTTAAAAATATATTAGCTTTTCTCTAGTGCAAATATTTAAAAAACCTACATTGAATGCCAAATATTTTCGTTGCCATGCACAGCTGCGTAATAAAATTTATTTACGGTAGATTTACATGAGCCGAAGAAATTTATAGAAAGATTTTTTTTTAAAAAAAAAGAATACGTGGAAATACAACCAACGTAAAAGCACAGTTTGAAAAGAAAAAGAACTTGACATCGCTTATGAAATCAGCGAATACGTGACAAAATGCTGGGAGGTTTAGAGCCAAAGAAAAATGTTCTCAACACTTTTCGCGAAGCAGCATTTTTCTTTTTTTATTAACTGTTCCACGAGTTTCGAAAGTGATGCCAAGTTTCCTTTCTCCTCTCCTCACTTCATACTTTGCAAATTTTAAGTATCAACCGACTCGGGGGTGTTGTACGTAAAAAAAAAAAAAAAGAACGAAAGAAAGAAAGAAAGAAATTTCGATAGCAGAAAGTGAGATAATATGAAACTACAAAATATTTTTTTTACGAAAATAATAAAAATATGAATAAATTTAGATACTTTATTTCGCACATGTCGATTTTTAACGAACTACTGACTGGCATAATGAGTTTGATGAATGATGAATGATGAATTGGGCACTTGAAAAAAAGATGTTAAAAATAATCATGTTTCATAGGTATAAAATTAGTTTGTTACATTTGTTTACTATTAATAAATTCTAGCTTACTAGAGTTTTATTAGTAAATAGTTTTCCAATTAATTTAATTTATCTACAAAGATCTTCTGGTTGTATCATGAATTACAAATTATAATTACTTTAATACATTTGGGTATTTTAAATTTTAGTCCCAATATATCACAGATATTTGTGCTTTAGCCTTTTTAATTACATTTAGGGTAGTTATAATTAAACGACCCCTGTAAATATCATTCTGAAGCTAGAACGGATTAGCAGTTACCACTAAATTTTGTTATATGGACTATATACAAGATATACTTGAGGAGTTTTGAAAGGAAAAAGAAAGGTTTAAACAGGTATAGAGCAGAAAGCGCTTTGAATGGAAAATGATAATAGATGTCACATGTATCTTATTGTTTTTGAATTTTACTGCTTATAAATTGTTCACATCCTCTACGCATCTCCTGTGAATTATTCCGTTTAGTAAATTTGTTATTTTCCGATGTAAAGCGCACCCTGGCTTGTATTTTTGAAAGGTTTTAAAATTAATGAATGTGCTTTTCGAATGTAAGTCATTTATTAAATACGGCGACAGTCTCCACTCACTCATTTTAGCTATAGGATACCGTTAATAGTGGGCTTATATATAAGTATAACCATCTAGTATAATGTTTCCCCTTTATTAAGTGTACAGTTAAAAATAAAAAAAAATTTAAAAAAAAATATGCTTTTAAAAGAGGCGAAAAAACTATTTCACATTTTCACAATATCAAGATTTTACGTTGTATCATTTTGTAACTTAGATAACGGTTTCATTAATGAAAAATATTTTCTGCAGTTTATTTATATGCTATATACGCAGAAGGAACTTTTTTCCTTCGGATATACATTCTTGTTTTGTGTGTGTGTGTGTGTGTGTTTAGCAGATAAATGAGTTTTCTGTAAGAAAGTAATAAGATTAATATTTTTATATGACTGTTAAAAACCAATATCTATTCCAGAGGTCGACAACCTATGCTACGCGTACGACATGTGGCGAACAGAACAGTTCTCAGTTGCACTCTACAAAAATATGAAATCAAGTTAAATCTCTTTGTCTCTCTTCTCTACGATTCACGCATAAAAAATTTCTTACTGCCAATTCTTTGTTTTAAAACAATTCTGCTGAACTGCTTATGTGTAGTTTGTGGTATTTATTTTTAGCGTTAAATATTCAATTCAAATCCAAACGATCGTGTAATACTTGTAAAATGAAGCACCACTCATTACTGCGTCAAAATTTCCTAAAGCGTGGCACTAAATCATAGTAGTGTATTGGTTTGGAACACTACAGCTATAAGGCTGCCAACCCCTGAACTATGCCAAGGGTTTTCGGATAATACATGACAAAAAATATAGTAGCACATCGATATATCGATGTTAGACAAGTACAGTTAAACACATAATATGATATTTTATTCATGACAACTTTTCGGCGTAAGAGTAATATAACCCTATCCTCTTAGACAGAGGTTCTTAAACTGTTGTGCGTGGACCCCCAGGGGTCCCCAACACTTTTCTAGTGGATCTGTGGAGTTAAGTCTAAATGTAAGATTTCGCTCTTTCACAGACTCTGAAAGGCCTCGCGGAAAAATTGGAAGATATGCCATCCTAGACTAGATCACTAAATTTCTCCTACAGTAAAACTCTACTAGAACATGTATTTCAATTAAGAATAATAATTCTGTTTTTTATTGCTTGTTACTACATAGCCAGTACTGCGACATAATTTTTTTAATTAGATGTTTATTGTTTTCTTGCAGGAAAAAAATGTTTAAAAAATTGTGTAAATAGCAGATGCAGTCTTCGGATTATTGAGGAACTAAATCATTCAGCCATATGTTGGGAGTCAATTAGGGTAGTTCAAAATCTTTGTGTACCTCAATGTCAGGCTGATACATTAAGGGGGACCACGTCGATCGAAAGTTTAAGAGCCGCTGCTCTAAGACATGCATGAAAGAGTGCTGATTAAAATCTTTCCTATTTAAGATATTGAATTCACCAACTATATAATCATGGATTTCCCTCTTGAACTGCTATAATTGTGTTTTACATACTTTTCAAAATTATTTTTGGGGTAAATCTAATTTTTCTTTGTATACTTCGGAGAAGACGAGAATATAGAAAAAAAAATTGAAAATAGATATCTACAAATATTTTAGATAATCTGAGTCAAAGCAAGCAAATGCGAACATTTCATACATTTCATTAATACAAATGTATTTTCTGTCAAGAAATGAGTTCAATATCGGGGGAGGCAGAATTAAAACCACTGTAGATTAAATTTGCCTTAGGACGTTCACGATAGTGGGCAGATTTGAAACAAATGCAATAATTCTTTCTTTGAGGATCCCATCTATAATAATAGGGAATTCTAGACCAAAAATCCCTAATGAACATTTCAAATGTTAGCATACATTTATTAATTAACAACGACAAAATACATTCCAAAAAGTATAAAGCATTATGCAATTCAATTTCAGCTTCATTATTTTCTTACTGATTTCTGAATATATTATTAGAATTATATTCTTATAATACAATATATAATAACTGTACAGTAATATACTTATATAATATATTCCTTACGTAGCATGCTATATAAGAAAAATGGTAACAAAATAATTTTTACACTATAGGAAAATAAAGTACGTGTAGAAATATTTGTTTTTGTTAAATGTTTAACACGGCAATATTAAATAAAAGAAATAATCTAAATTGAAAAAAGGATTCTTAGAATCTGTGTAAAAATTTCCTCAGTTTTCCGATTAAAGACAGTTGATAAATGAGAAGCTTAAAATGCAACCACTCCGTATTTATTACTCGAATACAAAGTGTTCATTTATCGAATTATGAAGACACAATCCCTGAGGGACAATCAGCGTGGCAAAGGTAATGCACTTGTCATCGAGTCCCTTCGCTGTCCATTTCAGTGACTGCAATTACACAGAGTATGCGAAAAGTCACGCCAACTTGGCATTAATTGATGGTGATTTAATTTACGCGCACTCCGGAAAATTAATTACTCGGAAAGTTTTCGGCTGTCTAATAATCGTTACCGTCAGCACAAAATTACGACACCAAAGAAAGGTTTCATTCGATCGGTAAAAAGTGTTTGTTGGGCTTTCCTGTGTGTTGCGTTGCCTCTATTAAATACTCTTGGCGAAGCTCTCCAATTAAAACTAATCGCCAAGAACGCATTTTAAGACTGGTGATTATCTCGAATTTTCAAAGGTATAATTTAAGCGCAGTTGGAAAAAAGAGATTATAATAATGACATTAAGTGAATATTAATATAAATTGAATGATCTAAAAAAAAGCATTGTAAACTCCTTTGTTTAACCCTTTCGAAGGGTAATTTATTTCTCTTTTGAATTTCTCGCAATATTTTTTTATATTTTTATTAACAATTAAACAATAACATTTAAGGAAATACATTTCATTTTGCAGAATTTTATACTTACATTTAAATTTTAGGGTTGGGAAGAATATTTCTAGGTGAACCATTCACTTCATACAGAAAATTAAATTTAATGGGGATTATTTGCCATGAAAATAGGAGAAACATGTTGCAATGTGCATGGGGAGATCACATTCTGCACACATGTAATGGGTCCTCTTTTCTTGTCCCTTTATGCTACATTTCCTACATCGTCTATAGTTGGAAACCATTTTTGGCCTATGATTCCCCACATTGGCTAAGCGGACATCATCCGGAACTACACTCTTCTTTGCTTAAAAGTTAGTAGGACCTCTTTTCCTTTTCTAGAGGAATATCTGTCTATTAACTGACGAGCGAATGCTATACGGATGTTAGCTGGTCTAAACGTTTCTTTTTTTCAATTGCCACTGTATGAAACTATTTATGATGGCAAAATCAATAAGAAAATAAGATTCATGTGGGAATTAGTCTTCCCAGCGTTATAATATCAAAGCCAATATATTTTAATGGCTTTTGTGCTTCCTACAGGTGAATTTTTTAAGATCTTGTAGATGGGAATTAATATTTCCAAGGCGCACGAAAAGGTTAATAAGGAAAAAAAATCATTTTTTGTCCATGAATTTAATAAAAATCAATGAAACAAAAACATTCCCAAGAACTAAAGGAAGTATAATGCAAAATTTTCGAGTTGTTTGGTTGCAGAGGTAGCCTAGTGATCGAGGTAACAGACTCGTGGTCATGTGTCATGAGTTCGAGCCTATTACAGCTGAAGACCCGCCGTGTAGGGGAACAATGCGCGTTAAATCTGTCGAGAGCTTAAACGTCCTCCCGTTGATGTGGTAGTTAGGAGAAGGAGTGCCAGTTCAGGTGTTGTCCTCATCATTTGACTATGGTTCAAAAATACAAGGTCAGTCGCCAAAAGCCCTCGAGTAGATGAATAATGTGACGTTAATATTCTCTGACTCACTCTCCATATTGTGAAAATATGAGGGGTCCGGTGCCCCCCACCTTTTTTTTTAATTATTATTATTTTATGTGTTCTGCTTTTTTCCCCCTTTGGACCTGTTTAATGCATTTGTATTGGATAATTTTATTATTTTTGATAAATTTTGTAAGAATGCTGAAATAATGTATATTTTTTCTTCCTCTCTTACCCTTTAAGTTTTTTTTTTAATTATATTTTTTTGCTTTGTACATTTGTATTATGTATGCTTATACGTTTGTATATCTTGCAGTTACCTTTACATTTGTATTATGTTATTTTACTGTATTCTGATTTTTAAAATGTAAAATTGGATTTATTTTCAATAAAGGCTGGATGTGGGAGTGGTTGTATGATTCCCGAGGGATCGGTTTGTAGCTCTAAACCCTCTTCGAGTGAGTTCGGTTTCTTTGGACATTCTGCCATTAGTCTTTGTGTAGCGTTGTAGTAAGAAGTAAATAAACACTCACTAACATTCGTTTTTATATATGGATATTCTGAGATTAAATTAAAATTCATCATCATTTTCTACAATTTTGTGATTATCCAAATTTTTATATTTATGCTGCTATAACTCCAAGTAATCCCTTAAAAAACAAATGCTGTAAAGCAGGCAATTAAACTAACACTCCAAACAGAGATGGTTAAATTAACAAAACTTTACCATTTGAACCACAAAAAGCATTTTACAGTGGTTCTGCACAACATGTTCATAAAACAGGGAAGTTAATTTTAAAATTCTTTCTTGAGACTTTCTCCGCTGAATACCTTGTCGCATCGATTTGTTGTTTCATCTTATTCAATGCCTTTCACGTTTGTTCACGAACTTCGGGAGAAAGTGAAGATCTTGCATTATTCGTACTGATTACATGATTGGTAATGGTCTTAGTGATTGAATCTGTCATTATTGTGATTGGTTACCTTTTAGGATCACACTAATTTTTGCAGCCGTCGATCTTTCTACAGGTTTTTTTCCCAATTCACAGATTAAATAGTAATTGAGTGAGATAAATGGTGGTAAGAGTAAATCGTTTTACTTAAGTTATCTGTACTGTAGCTGATTTTTTATAATAAAAATATTGTAACTTTATAATTAAGTAGTCTACAAATTGTAATTCCAAGTATTAGAACACGAAAATGCATAAATTCGAGAAATATTATTAAAAATAATAGTTTTATTGTCTTGTGAGCTAATTAAACAGTTTTCGGAATTTTTTGATCCAGAAGTGGTGGTTGCAGCAACCGAGTGATCATGGTCACGGATAAATGATAAGCGTGTCGTGAGTCTGAGTCCTAGGCCCCCGACAAACCCCCCCCCCTTATAGAGAGGTTGATGCACGATAAATTTATCGAGGCTTTAAATTGGCGTTGGTTTGGTGTGGAAGTTTATAGAGTGAAATTCCAGCTCGGGTGTCGTCCTCGTCACTTGACCTAAGCTCAAAGTATAGAGGTCCGTCACCAATCGACCTTTATCGTGCTCCGTAAATAAACATTCACTTACCCACTTGCTTCAGAAGTGATAGGGCATTTTTTATTTTTATTATTTTTTTTTATTATATTATTTTATTAATTTTTGCCTTTAACTGGTTCGAGAGAGTGTTTTACAACGAGTTGGTCAAATGAGCTGGAACTAAATATTCTTGTTCAACTTATATTCAAGTAAGTATTTGTGAAGATGTATTTGCTAGTATTATGGTTTATTTTACAATTCTGTAAATAATTCATTTGATGTAAAGTATTTTATATACAATAAAGTAGAATTTGTTTATTGGAGTGGACCAAGTTCGTTATTTGAATTATTATGTGTGCAGTTCTAGCTTTGCACGAAGGTCATTGATAACAGTCTGGCTTGTTTTGAATAATGATCAAATGACGAAGACGACACCCACGCCAGAACTCATCGTTCTAATTTTAACAACACCGCTATTTGAGTACTTTGAAGGGCAGTTGAATCTGTTATGCAACTGCTGTCAATATTCTCGGTAATTGCCTTCTAGAGTTAGAACTAAAATCACTATTTGAAAGAAGACGGTCACATATGAAATACGCGATATTTACGTGGTTAGTAAAAAACATAACTCTTTATTTATTTATTCATTTTTTTAGTTAGATTACACAACATTTTTTATTCAAAATAATTTCATGAAAATTAAAATGGGTTTTCTATAAATTCTTTCAACACACGCTTTATATTTTTTGTTGGTTTTTTTTTAATCTGTAACAAAAATATAGTGTAAAAAACATTTGTATGTGATTACTAAGTAAAATGCAATTATTACGTGCATCGCGCTTACTTTTAATTATCACACAATTCTAATTTTTATAAAGAAAAATATATATGACATAACATAAAACACATAAATGTGCAAATATAAACTGACATTTTCTTTCGAGTGGAAAGTAAACTACTTTAACACTACTGATCATTCAAAAAGAGACTGTAGGAAATATACAAAGACGTCAATGTCAGATTTATTAGAGGGATAACAAAAATTACAAAGGCGAAAAATATAGCCTTTGACTGAGGAAGACAATGAAATTAGTACTGAATAGAGAGAATGCAACGAATGAAAATAGTCCTTACTATATACCTCAATACTAAATAAAAGATGTTTTTGATGTCTTCCTAGGGTACGGCAACCCATGCTGCCCCCACACAATGCCGATATTGATATTAGTGTAGCACCAATAATGTACTTCGAGCTAATCGTTCAACAGAGGTCAATCAAACGCATGCAATAGATCGGAAGAACAATTAAACTAATGCAGTCTTGTGAACGAAGAATTCAAGAACATTGTATACCCCTTGTATATATATATATATAATTGCCCATTGCTTTGTCGGAATGTTGCTGCAAACAGGCTTATATGAAAGTAAGGAAGGACTGTTCTCAAATTCAATATTTTTTCTCTAATGGGCTGCATATTAGCAATTAAACCTTTGCAGACATGGCAAGTACCCAAATGCGAAATCCATTTCAGTGGTGGCACCATTTAATGGCAGCTCTTGTTGACAAATATTTTACTTGCCACACAGTCATATGACATGCGTGCATACGATTTTCGCATGCAGAAAATCTATAGAATCCAGCCTGTGTTGAAACCCGCATATTTAGGTATCCGAAGCGGCATGCTACCACTATGCCATCGAGGTATTTCTCTTTGGTATTATATCACCAATGTGTACAAAAAGGCACGGGAGGGGAATACATATCACCTCAAGTTTTCATACTAGGTGCATGAACAGTACAGCGATGCACAAGTCAATAGTTAAGCAAGGCGTCTCTGACTAATTTGATCATCATGGCATTGCAGATAAAAAAGTGATTCCTCTGCAATGACAATGCCGTGCCATTCTGTTGTCCATGTCAAGCATTCAATGTGCGATTACGAATGCAAATGTCTATAGTTTTGAGAGAAAGGCTTTCGCTGCAATGGACGTCGTGCGGATATTTCACTGTGAAGAGAATGACGCAGAATGGTACATCTGGATACATATTGTTTTATAAGAGAGCATATTGATTGTGGTATGCATCCTGATGTGTCATAATGATCCATTACTTCTAAGTAGACAAAATATCTATCATCATTCGTAATGGTGCAACAAAGCTAGTACAATCCATGCCATTACCTCAATCGTTCGGTCCTGCATTCACCAGTTGCATATCAGCATCATTGTTAACACAATTTCGCAGAAGGTCAATCCGTACTCTCCTCGGTTGAGCTCAGAAATATTCTCAAATGATGTATTTTTTTAGGCATACTGTGAAGTTGATGGCGCAAGCAACTCCAGGAAAAAGCAATTACTTATATTAATTCAAAAAGACACATTCTGTGTGTGTTCTTTCTTAATATAGAACCTCTTAGTACATTACAAGACCCCGTTTTGTGTATCTACACCGACATGCTTATGTTTTTTTTTATTTCATTATATTATATGCAAGATGAACATTTCATGCGATTGGGAGGCTTCTTTCATGCTGTTGCGTCTTGAGAGGCCAACAATGTGTTATTCATTGAATTACTTTTTTGTTCAGTGGCCCCTAATATGAGCAACCAATTTACTTAAAGTATATGCTTAGTAACTTGTTTTTAAGAGCAAAGTGTTTTTTATTCATTAAGTTAACTGAAGCCCTAAAAATTCTTAAGGCGAGCCAATTTTGCAAGAAATAAAATCCTTTTGGGAGCTTCTCTGATGCAATTACGGCCCACATGAGGAAATCAAAATTTAATTAAGTCTTAAGAACTTAACGACTTTTCATTGCACTATAATTAAAAGCCAATAACTGCCACGTGGCAATCATTTCTAGGGTTTCACAAAAAGTTACTTAAATTAGCCACAAAATTACTTTGTTTAAAAGGCAAAAACAGGGTTTACTAATATTGGTGACCTTTGAAATTTCAGGATGTGAGTTTTATTATCTTTGACCTTTTATTAATACTGTACTTTTTAAAGATAGCCACAACCGCGAAAGTTTAGATAATAATAAAATCAGTGTTATTCTTTGATTATCGTTGATTATTTTTCTTAATCTCAGATTAGTTTACAGAATTTAAACCATTAACTATAACATCCTTATGGTAAGATATTAATAAATGGTAAACTATTTTACACAAAAAATTTCGTATAAAAATATATTTACCCTTAATAGCTTTTACACATCAAATATTACATTGTAATTTTTTAAAATCTTTCATTGGTTACTTTGATTACTTGAAGATCTTCATTTTTTCCTCCTTATTTATTTAAAATTATTTATCTAATTTATTATTTGAAACTGTTCATTTGTTCTAAAGAGCTATTTCAAAATATTTGTTTCTACCACAATTACTTGAAAATATTGATTTGTCTCGCTAATTATTTAAAAATCTGCATATGTCTTCTTAATTATTTAAAAATTTGTGTCTATATTGTTTTTGATTTGAAGTTTTATTCAATATATATACTAATAACTGTTAAAAAAGAAATGGAACAGAAACTTTTGGAAGTGACCAAATAAAGTAGTAAAGAAATATTAAAATTATCAAAACAAATTAAGAAAAAAAAACCTCCATTAAATAGAGTTTATCAAATGTGGATTAAGAAAATCGTATGCATTTATATGGAATCCTATTTTTCGCTGCGTTAAAAATATTAAATTTTTTTTATATTATACAGAAAAGCCCCCGTGGTATTTTTGTTACAAATTAACCCAGCTAAAATAAAAATTTGTATGTGAATTTGTTTTTGAATTCTTAATTGGATTGAATGATTCAGGCACACTTTCATTCCATAGCGATGGTCTCCATCAAAGGACCGACAGCATGATAGGGGACTAATGACTTCCCAATGGTCACTTAGTTTCACATGGGAAAGTACCCAAAACAGGACAATACCGTTGCTTAAGTTTGTGGACAAGTCAACTTGAGACCTCCCTTTGTTCAAACCGACAGAGAAGTGACCGGTGTAGTATCCACACCAATATCCGCCTTCAAAGTCCACTGCATGAGGGGTAACTAGGACAAATTGTCGAATGGTAATCCCGGCTATGTCCGTACAGAAATGATTCTGTATCACGTGTACCCCAGGGTCGTGACACCCTTGTTTACCAAAGATAGTAAACCCCTTGGGAAAAGGAAAAGATCACTAGGGTACCTCGGGATTGTGACACCCGTACCCACCTAAAGAAAGTGAGCCCTCTGAGGGGCTAAAAGCTTCAGTTAGCGAGCATCTCAATGCGTTTTACGCAGTCTTATCGCCATTGATCCGGCCTATAATAGCCTCCGATCACCACGACAGACCTGAAGGTCAGAGAAGCTTTAATTCATATTTGTATAGTATATTAACAGGTATTTCAGTAAAGATTTTTTTATGGTGAAAATTATACAAATATTTGAAACTCCGCAATGCCAGTACATTTTGGTAAGATAGAAGTAGATAGAAGTAATCACTCGGATGACATATTCAATAGATAATGGTTCAAAAATTGTTACATGAATTTCCGATCGTCCACGAGTTACTTTGGCCTAACATTAAATTTTAAGAGACGGCTAGTTTTAAGGTAAATTGGTGCTCATGAGAGTACTTTCTGTTATGCTGCATTCCCCTTTTATTATGAGTGATTGACACAACTAATTAACATTGAACAACGGCAACAAGGGGATTATTGGAGTTCGGAAAGTAAGACAGAATGATGACATTTTACGCCACCCTCTCCCTTATTTTTACTTACTTACTCTGGAGAACCAAACTCACTCAAAGGGCAAAGGGATTTATTTATTTACTCAGGAAGATTGAACTTAGAGAGTTTAGATCTACAAATCGCGGTCTTCCGAGATAGACAGGAAATAATGCAAACAAATTTGCATGAATAAGAAAGTACAATACAATATTATTATTAAAAAAAACTTCAACAAAAAGAGAAGAGGAAAGACACAATTACATTAGTCTATCACAGATAAATTATGAGATATGGAAACAGGAATCTAACATATTATTAAGCCTATTGTTGTTAAAAATAGAATGTCACCAGGGAAGAATTGCTTCTTGTGTAGGTTTTTTTTTTAAGATGACAGTATGGGGGCAATGAAAAACGTAGTGACCGGCATACCCTGGGGAACCACATAAGAAATTAGGAGTGGAGATCCTCAGGAACCTATGAAGGTAAACTGAGAAAGGATCATGATAGGTGAGAAAAAAGATAACTTCCCTGGAAATCGGGGGAAATTAATATCGGGTTTTCTAATAAATTGTTTGATCCTTTGCCCCGTATGGCAATCCTTCCAACAGGAAGTCCAAGATTGATTGATTGAATATTAACGTCGCACTGTTCAGCTGCACGAGAGCTTTTGGCGACAGACCAGGTAATTTGAACCATGGTCAAGTGACGTGGACGACACCTGAGCTGACACCCCCTCTCCTAACTACCACACCACACCAACGGGAGGACGTTTCAGCTCTCGACAGATTTAACGTGCATCGCTGCCCTACACGATGGGTCTTTAGTGGTACTGGGCTCGAACTCGTGACAAGGCAAAGCCACGGCTCGATACACTCGGCTACCGCGGCTTCAGGAAGTCCAAGAGTCATGGGTGAAGTTTTTGTTCAGAAATGAGCAAGGTCCTGGAACAGCAAAGTCTTTTCCCTCAAAAACAGCTTTTTTTGCACAAAAATCGACGAAATAATTAAAGGAATTATTATTATGAGCTTGTAGGTTTTGATCCACAGTGTTTACAAAACAGTTAGAATGAGGGAGAAACTACTTGGTCAACTCTCTCTTTTGATCCAAGACTATATGTACTCTTTCTATCGGTTGAAATATAGATTGCTTGTAATGTAAAGGTAAAAATCAATATTTTAGCAATTGACTTGTAATTTTCTGTGTAAGTAAATGTGCTCTTGTATTTTAAGATTTCAAAAGTTTTTACAATCCGTAAGCATCTATTTATTTATATTAACATTTATATTTATATTTAAATAAGCAAATAAAGGATTACTAATTTTTCGCTTTTACTTCTTTTGCATGAAATCCATATATATATGTACATATATATGTATAGAGAGAGAGAGAAAGAGAAGAGAAAGAATAGGAAGGAAACATGTATAACTATAAGATACGGAAACCTTGTTTTCAAACATGTCAGATAGTCGGTTACGCATAGCATTAAATAACACAAACCTAAGCTATTCTAATTGTTTATTCTTCAATATTTATGTTTTAGAAAATGTATCGTAGTTTTTTTTAACTAGCACAAATCTAAGGAAGAAATAGCGTTGCAATTCAAAATACATGGGGGAGCGAATGAAGCGAGATGAAGTGGCTGAGAGGGATAGCAATGCGAGAAGAAAAATATACGCGCTCTCTGGAGAAATAGAAATCAAGACGTAGTAAAATTTAAAGTACGTCTTAAAGTATGGCTAGGAAAGAGAAAGTCGAAGTTAAAAGAAGAAAAAAATTGAACGAGAAAAAATACCGCGCTGTAAAGTAAGAAATAAAAAAAAAAAAGAAGAGGGAAAAGAGTTAAAATATTTCAAGTAAAAAAAGGGAAGAAAAGATTTGAGAAAGGATTAAAGATGGGGGAAAAGACAAAAAATTCGGAAAAGGAGGTATTCAAGAACGGGGACTTTTTCAATGGATGAATCTATTCCTGATATGGAATTCTAAGCTTGTTACATTTTATCATTTACTTTTCGGTTACAATTATATCTGCGTCATATTGCATCAAATCCTTTCTTAGTAATACATGGCATGCATTTTGTTAGTTCATTTTCTTAATAGAGCTACTTTAGCAACTTACTTACTTAACTATAGCATATATAATTTATAATTTGAAAAATAAAACTGGATGTGTGGAAATCTAGATTTTCAAATATACATTTATTTGAAACATTCGTATTATATTCCATTACGATTGTAATGATAACTTATTTATAAAATGTGTAGAACAATAATAATGTAAACTAGAACTTTCCTTAAGAATATAAACCAGGCTTTATATAGGTTTATATAACTGCATTTCCCATTATAAGAATTTATTTTAAAAATAAAAAATAATTTTGTTTACAAGAACAAAGTATATGAAGCTGTTTAAGCACATATATGCTTCAATATGGAGCAATTAGTAAAAATTACCAATTTATGTAAATAGTTTATTTCGAGATATATTTAAATTTTTATGCTTTCAACTTCCTAGTTTTAATATTTCTAGCTCTTATCCGCTACGAATTCTTAATCTCTATATTAAAAATTTGACTTTGTTAAGTATCCCTATTAAATTTAAATTGTTAAGTTATGTATAATTATTTAAAAATATAGATATTTAAAAAAACCAAAGTAAAATTATATGGTAAAAATATATTTAAATCTCAGCGTGATAAAATTAAATTTGTCATTTAAGATTTTCTAAAGTACAAAAGAAATAGAAATCAAAGAAGCTCACATAAAAAGCTTTATTTTTTCCTATAATTTTAAATGTAGAGGAAAGAGGTAGGGCGTACAGGATGTCTAAAAATTAATTGGGCAATTTCGTAAGTTAAGAATCTTCAAAACAGATGAAGTTAACCCGTTTACAAACAGACTAGTAGTAAAATATCCTAAATTTATTCATAGGTGGGTTAAGTATCATAACTTATACCATCTTTTAGAGAGCGGTAATCAATCTTTGTTCGGCATTACGATGATGGAGACGGTGCGGAAAAAGTGAAAAGCTGTCTTTGGTTTGATGGACATTATTATGTTGACCAAGTATGAAGAAATGGGGTTCGAGAATACCTGGGCATGATATAGATTTTCCTTGTGCCAGTCATAAAAAAAAATAACAAGGGGTTGCATTTTTCAACAGGATGGTGGGCTTTTTCAATGCCACAACAACATTCCTTCTTACCTCAACGCTGGGGGGCCAGTTTGGATTGGTCGTGGAGGTGTTATTCGATGGCCACCACGATCATCATATCTTTCCCCCTGCAGTTCAGTGTTTGAAGTTTTGCTGTTCACTCCGTCATTTCTTTCATCCATTTCTAAACTAAAATCAAGAATCTGCATTGCAATCAATTTGATCGACGGAAACATGCAGACAAATCTGTGGTATTACTGATTTATCGATAGTACCTTTGCAAAGTAATGAAAGTAAACCACAGTGGAATATTTGTGATGATGGACTATTTCTCTATTTTACAACAATATGCACTTTAAATTTCTTTTTCCTGTAAATTACACGTAATAAGTTATTGATTCTCCTTAACTAATTTTTATGCATCTTGTTTTATAAAAAATTATTTAAATCTAATTTGTAATCACATTCAAATGTGCATAATGGTAGGTAGCTTAGAAAAAGACGGCTAAAATTTTATACTGGTATCAAGTTTAAAAATTTAAAAAGGTAGCAAATGGGTTCTTCAATTATTTTCTAATATATTATCTGATTTGTATTGGATTAGCATCCCAAAATAGAATCACAAAAGGTGAATAGGAGGACACATAATTTATCATTTTAATTGGTTATTTTCGGTAATAGACACATTGCCTGGGGTTTGAATCTTCTCTTTCCTGCTTCTACTCATAACGAAACACTGCATTTAAATGTCTCTTCGGCTACCAGTCGCAAAATTTGCAATTTAAAATCACTAAATTCACCAGTTCTTTTTATGTTTGTGAAATAAAAAAAACTGCTTTAATTTCTGTGTTAGATATATAAACCAAAAGATACATAATACATTTCCTTTTTAAATGAAAATATTTTAACGAAAAACGTAGAAAGTTGAAAAAATAGATTCTCTTCTGATTGATATATGAAAAGTAGTTTTAATTAAAACATCCCCCATATAGCTATATTTTTGCGGTTTATTTAAAATAATCCTGAATAATTTTCGCAAAATCTTATCCAGTTATTTATACGGGCTCTCACGAAGTAATAATATCTCGTATGTAATATAATCACTTGATTGAATTATTTTTTTTACTGATTATGTACTGCCTTCCATGACTGAAAAATTTTTTTTATTAAATTTGATTACAAGTTTTAGGGTGCCATGGGTAGCCTGGTGGTTAGAGCATCGGACTCCAGATCGGAAGGCCTGGGTTCCATGCCACCAAATACTCTCCAAGTACACACGGAGTACGTGCTCGCTAAATCAGTGGGTCCGGAAGTCTTGGGGGCTGAATCACAAGTGCAGGGGACTGGAGAATATTTCCCTCCCCTCCAGTCCCATGGCAAAATTGTGGAGGTGGAGATAGGTGGTGTCGCTATCTATCGTCCTTTTGGAGAATTTCACCGAGCTAATTCGTGCTGTCACCTGTATGGTGCTCAAGGCCTAGGCCAACGACAGACGTACCTCAAGCCCATTGCCATGACGAATTTCGTGGGCCTCGTTCTGACTACGTCAGACAGGTGGCATTAGCCACAAGTTTCAGAAATTCTAAGCAAGTGGATAAACTACTTGATTCCCCAAATATTTTGAAAATAATTTCATGGCACTACAGATATCAAACTTTAAAGTTATGGGAGTAACCAAAAATAGCTTAACTTTAAAAATAAGTTTTAAAAAGTAAGTATTTTTTTCATTTTTTGTTTGTTTGTAATATATATATGTTACCATAACGATCAAACGGCTTTATTATGTTTGGTTTTAAATCATTTGACCTATTTTTATAATATACTCTACTATTATATTATATTGCTTAAAACAATGAATATGAAATATGTTAGGAATAGTCCAAAAAATAATTTTGATGGGCCAACATAATTTAATTATAAAACAAAATAGAAATTTTAACAATAATATATATATATTTTGAAAATGCTTTAACACTTTGAAATTTTTTTCATACGATAAATAAAACTGTTAGTACTTCTTGGTTAACTCATTTAAAAAATTAAACATAAAACAGGCAATAAATTTTAAAAACTTAGTCCTATTTGTTAGACAAGTTTTATTTTTTGTTCAAACAATATATTTAAATTGATTAATATAAATTTTCAGACTTATATTTTGTGTATGCAAAAAATATATACATTACTAAGAAAATATCCTGCGTGTGGGAAAAATGGATAACATTAAATAAATTTTTTCAAGCTGTACAATTTAAATTAATTTAGTATTGGTTTAAAATGTGTGACAGGACATATACAATAATTTATCCATCAATAGTTTAAATGTTAGGAGGAGGTTAATAGAGTTAAAAAATTTTTATTTTAGGGGAGGTCTCTTTGAACAATTGAGAAATACTTTCAGTTATTTAGTTCACATATGAAACAATTCCTTAAAAATATTTTTAATGTAAATATGACCTTTGAAACGAGACACTAAAGACACAATTACATGTTTAACTTCCATTAAACTTCTAAGAACTTTCATTAAAAATTTACCAGACAGAAGAAAGCTTTTTAAAAATGATCATCAAAAAATACTGTCACACCATCTCATTATGCCAAATTAAAGATACAAAGCAAAGCAACTCCAAAATATAAAATATTTTTTTTTCCAGTCTTTTCCTTATAATTCCTATAATTTAAAACTGGCTGAAAGGGAAAACGAGATATCAAAAACTAAGATTAAACAAATAAAAGAGAAAATTTTTTATTTTTATAAATGATTCTTGAAGAGCCCAGAGAATAAGTATTACAATAATTACGTTCCTCGCGTAATATTTTACCGATTATTTAGTCGATTTCTAAATAGAAAGATTCCGGAGATTTCGGGAATGTTGTTTTATTTGATACTTTTGTCATAATATTAAAGAAGTGATTTTGTTGTATAATAACTTTACGGTACGTTAAGTTATCAGACATTTTTTAATCAATAATAAAGAGGAAGGATTCTTTATATGAAAACCGAATTTTCGCAAACTTTTAAAATGCTAATTTCTTAAGAAAACTAATTTTATATTAGAGTCATTCGATAGGTTATATTTAATCGATATTGAAACTTTTAGTTGCTACCAAATGAATGATTGAAGACTTTTGAACTACATAATTTCTTTCAGAATTTCCATATTTAAGTGTCAATAGTTTGCATTAACGTCACACAATATCTGCAACAAAATATCACACAATATCTGCGAGAAGTATGTCCGATTTATTGTCTCCTTTTTTTCACTTCCACTCCATTCCACATGATTCCAGTTTAATATTACTCCCTTACTTCATTCAAGAATTTAATAGAATCGGGATTCAAAACTCTTGCCTTCTTGAACCAGTCATAAAGGGATATGCAAAATATAATTTTGAATGTGGTTTACAAAGCATGAGGAAAATACAATAGCCTAAATAGAGCATTTCTCTTTCCGTGCACTAGTTAAGGATAAACGTAGATATTTGGCTATACCTTATGTGGATCTTGGATTCAAATACTAATCAATCAAAAATATTGATTTGATTTGATTTTAATTTGAGTTGCCATCCGGAGCAACACGAGGGGTATAAATGATGAAAATCATAATTCTGAACCACGGTCAAGTGACGAGGACTTCACCTGAGTTGATACACCACTCCAAACATCCACCCCCCCACACGGAAGGACTTTGAGACTCGATAGAGTTGAAACGAACCAACCCCTCTATATACCATGATCATCCAGCTACCTCGACCTCATCAAAACTCGTGATAAATAAAGGAGAGAGGTTGATGTTAAGCTTTATTATTCTCACGTGGTATAATGCAGAAACTAGAAAGTAAGGCTCTAGTTAAGATGAGTCAATTAAATGTGAACGAAATCATAAGGTCTTTAACCTATAACTTTTGATGTAGCTCTAAATAATTGTTAATACCAACAATTACTATTTTAGTTTAAACTGTCGTATACCTTTGCTAATCTGAAACACGTTAAACCAGTCATATATTTAAAAAAATTTAGAATTAATAACCCTCTGTTAGGCGGTCGAATCTCTCGGGTGCATAATAAAAATATTTTTGGTGCTGCGTCTACACGGTAAGTTAGAAAATGCCCCTTCTTCTTCTATCTGCATTTGGTCACTCGCTCTAGGATTCAGTATCAAGAACGAGGGCGACTTCTTCATATTTTGGGCGGCAGGGGCCATTGAATCTGAGATCCAGCGTGCCCAACAATGTCATTTTTTTATGATTTGGCACTATTTCGTTAATATATTTTGATATTTTTTCTTGTAAAACAGTGTATGTAGCTTTAGGTTTCATACGAAAATAATTCGAAACAAGTATTTTGTAATTTCTTTTCGATAGTTTTTGCTGTTGTTGTTGTTGGGAGTTGAGGTACATCTGAGGGATGCCACGCGCCTAGCCACAGTGACTGTATTTTATTCAATCCTCTATGTAGCTGGAATAAACTCCCAAAATATCTATTTGGGAATCAAAATCCCTCTGATCCTCGCGCAAATATCTAGAAAAACTAAGAACTGTGTCACGATCTTTTGAAAGAGCGCATGCGAAGATGATCTGAAAATAACATTCACATGCCTTTGTTCATTTTGACTCAGGATAGAACAAATATCTGTTATACATCGGCCTATTCAAGACGAAAAACGAAGAGAAACATCACCAGGTACTTGGAAAAGAAAGTAATGTTCCATCTGTGGTCTGAACACATTAAAAAATTCACATTATTTACAGAGTTACCACCAATTGAAATAATTATTGGCATTTTTTTCTTAAAATTGCTCCCCTCTGTTGTCGCAAAATATGAATAAACCCACTTCTAAGTTATATATTTTAAAAATACTAGTTGAGCCTCTGTAGAGAGGTCTAAGCTATATACAGGCAAAATATTATTATAATAGAATCATTTTTCACAAAAGGAGAACATTTTGAAAAAAGGTCATTCTAAGTTAATTTTTTGCCGAAATATTGTATTTAAATAATTTTTTTGTCAAAATGTCCTTATAAAAACAATTGTATACATGTATTTTAATCTAAGTGACACTAAATATCAAGAAAATTATCCATTTATGCGCTTTTGCAAAATCACGGTTCCGAACGTAGTCGGAGGATACCTTAACGTCAAATCTCACCAATAAAATGATTAAATCATCTTCGAACGTGAGTATGAGGTGATGCACATCTGAGAGATGCCGCGCGCATAAGGATGGAACTATTTGAAGCGCGCCCGGTAAAGTGATAAACGTAAGAACGTCATGTTCTAAGTAAATTGTTTCAACCTAATCCATCTCTTTTATTTCATTTTATTTTACGAATGCCGAACGTACGTGAGAAAGTCATCAGTTCAGGGGCTCTCCAATACATTTTAGCATTATCCTCACAAAATAGAAAATGCAATATAATTGTTAAAATATTCCCAGATCAGAAGTTTCCGTGAGTCACACAAAATACAGTTTGGCGAGTCCATCATTCCAATTCTGTAGAAGTGGTTGCGCGAACAGTAATGTCCAGTCAGATCTCTAAAGAGAGCCACCACTGACTTTCTTCATTTCTCAGAAATCTCCCCTCCCCCAGAATTCTTCTTTCTCCGTAACATGTTAAATCATATCTTGTTTACGGTATCCGACTACTTATGACAACTTTTTTTTAAAGAAATGGAGACATGGAGATTTTCTTGTGGATTTTAGCTTTGTTTAGTGCAGTTTAAGAAAGATATGTAAGAATTAAGAAGATAAGAAGAAATTATTACTACTAAAATGGGGAAAAATAGGTAAAAATTGACAAAAAATGGCATAAATGGAGCTCGCTCTGTACAAATAATAAATGAACAAATTTTCAATTTTTCAATTTTGATGTATTACTTTGCCATTCCTTTTTAAAATGACCTTCAGGATAAGAGATGTTTTGATTTTTACAAAAACTAGAGCACTATATCTTAGTTATTATATGAAATCGCTTAAAAAACAGTGATCATATCGACATTAAGAACTGCAAATTTTGTAATAAAACAGTGATTGATAAATCTTAACGTCAGAACACTTCTACTGTTATACAAAACATTCACAAAATTTTTCAGCATATTACTTTAAAAACTTTTTGAGCAATCGCTGTCCCCATTTGAGCTTTTCGAAAAAAAAAAAAACACATTTCTACTAAAACGCATTTTAAAATTTGACATCATGTGTAAAGTTATTGCATCTGCTTTTACTAAAACACTTGAAGTTTTTGTTCTAGTGAATGGAAAATAAATTACTTATAAATTTTTACTAAGCAAATAAGATTGCTAATAAAATAAAATTATATATATAAAAAAATGTCAATTTTTTAAAAAAAATCATGACTTTAGATGAGTCGGATACCTTAGGTATCAACTCAATGCGTATTATGTAACTAATGTGTTTACTTAAATTTTCTTGTATACAATTGTCATTTTGCTTTATATTATCACAAAATACATACTATTTTTACTGTACTTGGTATTCATCCAGAGTACCTTGGCTTATTTTATAGGTTATTTTGTTTAAGCTTGATTTTCCTTAATCCAAATAACCCAGAAAACCACTTGGTCTCGATTAATAACGACCTACTGTATACGTATACAGATATTAGTAATTTAATTAGGTATCAACTGAAGATGTTTTTAGTTTTGATGATATTTCTGAATATAACTATAAAAGTTGCATTGAAGAGAAATCTCGAAAATAAGAATAAGTAAAATTAAAAAGCTTTCATATTTACAAAAATTTAGTTTTTATTCTTAATTAAGAGACAGGACAAAATGCATAAATAAAAGGTAATGAAAATAAATTATTGTAAATGCACTGCAATTTTTCTTAAGAGACAAACATGGTTGATCAAAAAAAATGTTGTCTTTTGATGCAAGATTTAAACTCAGTATACTTAAACAAGTACTGGAGTTACGTAGCATAGTGATTTTCATAAAATAATAAGAGGCTCTTTTTTGTTAAATTGTAAATTTTATACCTCCTGGTAACATTATTATTTTAAAAAAGAAAGACAAGTTTTATTATATTTTAAAACCAATGCTTATAATTATTTTAACTTAACTCTGCAGATTTATTTAAGAAAGAATCTAAATCTAAAAGATTCTTTGATAAACTCAACAAATATTTTTCTTTCAGACACAGAGAAAAAAGATAATTTTTGGTACATTTAAAAATAATTAACTTAGCAGTGAGAAAGCACTGAACATTTTTTGGGACTCTGCCATTTTGAACAGAGATTCTATTTTTGGCATAATATTTACTATCCGATAGCTTTCAACATAGTAACTGGACGGAAAAAATGGTTTATTGATTTTTTTTTTCGTCTTTGCTATATCCAAATACAACAGATTAGACTTTAATGTACATTGAAGATAAATTACTAATTTTTAATATCCGAACTATCACATCTCTTAACCTCTTATAATAGAAACACACCGATTTAATAAAACATTAGAACTTGATATATAGGAGTTGTTTTCCTCCTGTTAAATATAATTTAATTTTTAATAAAAAAAAAAATTTAACTGGCAATTTTCCAAGTATGGACGGTGAAATAATGCTGTGACGCTTCTTTCATTTCCTTCATTTTTTTCTATCTGTCTCTCTAATAAAAAATGGAATAATGATCAAAAATCGCGCACAGCTAGAAAATTATGCTAGTTTATTCCAAAATTAGTTTATTAACTCTCCAGATGACAATTTGAAATTGTATGTTATGTTACTTGTAAAGAATAAGTAATACTTCATGCTAGATGGATCTAAATCAAATTAAGACAATTCGTAACTACTAAATATTTTTTTTACATCATATAAGATGGAATATTAGACTAACTTGCATGCTCTAGAATTAGACTTTTGTGCTTGTCATATTGGATGACATCCAATTTTCAGATATAGAACATTTAATTCTTTGCTAAATTAGTTAAACTCAATAACGTATAAATTTTAATTCATTCATTAAAGTTTCTAGTTAAAATTAAAATATAAAAAGTTCTTTATTCGAAAAAATAACTTACTTAAATTTATTCTAAGGAATTTAAATTAAATGATTAAGAATAATTTCAAACACGCACACACACACGCACATTATCCTTTACCTGCCCACTTTTCTGGATGTGGAAAGCACTCACTATACTATGACTTTGTTTTTTGTGTTAAGGATATCTAAATTATACCATTAAGCTTTCGATTATATTGAGAAACATTTTCATAGTTCTCTTCTCGATTAAAAAAAATGGATTTGAATTTTTAAGATAGAAGTTTATCTTTTATGCCTCCATACACCCAATACCAGAGTCGATCGTCGCAAAACACGTTCTTAGCAGGTCGCTACTCAATAGAAAGTTCTTGCAAAATTTCAAGTTTGTAGGTCTAATATAAATACAGTAAAATATTCGCTTAACACAAAACTGAGGGGGATTAAAATGTATTTTAGTGTTAAAAGAGATTCGTGTTAAAGGATATTGAAAAAAAAAACACATATATTTAACAAAATTAAGTTTATTGGAGTACATTTTATGTTTCAAAGATATGTATACATGCACTTATTTATTAAAAATCAATAAAAGAAAAACATTCACAAGAAAATAAAATTTACTTCAAAAGTTTCAATTTTTTTTTTTTTTTTTTTTTTTAGCAAAAAAAAAAATATTTGAGGTTTTTGATAAAAATTTTGTATTTTTTTTTGTAGTGTCATTTTAGTATTAAATTGTCAACAAATTGTTCGCTGTTGTTCATTTTGTTATTCATTTCACCATTGGAATGTGTGTCTAAATAACTTCGCATACTTTTCATGATGTTCCTCATTTCGCATGACATGGGATAAGGAGTTGCATTATATTCGTTTCATTTTCATCGTTGGACTTTACATCAATGATATTTTTTTAGCTTTGAACAAACTCCAAAATGTCTTTGTATGCTTTCATTGAGGTTCTGTACACTCATTATCAACAAATACTGCAACGATTTTTTTCGACCACACAGTACCACCTCTTAAATCTCACAAACGTGGCATGTTTTCCGTTTCTTGTTCATTTGTAGAAGGGAAACCTTTTCATGTTAAGCGATTTTCGTTTCGTGTTAAGAGAAAAAATACATGAAAATAAATAGTAGTTTGTCGGGACGGTTGTATGTTAACCAATATTGTCGTTCGTGTTAACCATTATTTTGATTTTCCCTCTTAAGCGGTTTCGTGTTAAACGTATATATATATATTTCACTGTATATGCGTGCGTGGATTTCTATTTATTTTATTATCCTGCTGTATTTAATGTTGCTATTTACATGGAAAAAATAAGAAATATATTAAAACCTGAAATTTACATTAGAAAAGTTAAAATAAAACCTAAATAAGTTTGTATCATAGCATAACTTTAATTTTAATTATTTAGATTTTAAAATTTCAATGTACATGAATAATGTACATTGTTTTATTTCAAGATTTATAAATATATGAAAATTTATATTAATTATCTAATTAATTAGTTAATAATTAATGTATTCAAGTTTTATTCAACCAATTGAAACAAACCAATTTTTATTTTCCACAATCTAATTAATGAAACAATGCCCTTCAAAATGCAATTATCTTAATCAGAGAAAAATGTGTTATTCGAAATACACTATGAGTTGATGAAAAAAGAATTTAAAATTAAAAGACATACTTCGAGTTTTCTCCCTCTGTTTAGAAATAAAGATTTTATTACAAAATTTGTAATTGTAGTAAACATTTAGTAATATAACTATTTTCTGAAATGAAATGTACTATGGGGAATTATATGTTTTGTTTTATAATGTACAATCTAATCACTGAGATAAAAATGCATCATCCAATATTCACTAGAAAAGTTTTCAAATATTAAAAATCAAGAATTAATCTTCCATACAGTACAACATTTCAACATTAAGAAAATGAATAAAGAATAAAAAATATATAGATTCCTATAAAACCTCTTTATGAGGTTAAAAAGAATAATATTTATAAATAAACCTCAAAGTTTAACAGGAAAACGTAAAGTACATTTTGGAGGAAAACTTATTTTAGGAAATCACGATATTTAAGTTTATACATCATTTAGAAAAGCCAACTGACTATTTTCTCATGATTAATTGTTCCATTAAAATGTGTAAAACTACATTAAGGTTTTAAAATATTAAATACAGAAGTAAAAAAAAATTATATATCTGCAAGTAAAATTTGTTTGACTTAAATTTTACAAATGGCACGTCAGGGTAACTTTAAAATTAATTCATTAATTTCGTTTACGAGTAATTCTTCTGAATATTTACTTATTCCAGCTTTGCATAATGCAATTATTTAAATTAAATAAGCAATTAACTTATCTCCAAAATAAGCCATTAAAACAAAATTTATCCTAGATTTTGCCAGGGTTGTCGGGGATTGTGGCGAAAATGAAGTTCTGGGAAAGTTAATAGTTTTATTAACTAAGCATAGTTAAGTTCGTTAGTTGTTGTTCTTCGCTGAAATATTTGGCAAACTCGCATACGTTTTTAGCCCTTTTACACTATATGGATCGATTCAAACCTTTTTTAAAATTGATCTTTTGATATCTTCCTCATATCTTAATTCTGATTTCTGAGGCTTTATAAATTCCTCAAAAATGTGCATTTCTTTGATATGTTATGTTTGCAGAGTCGTAGATAGTTTTTTATATCACAAGGAATAAAAAAGTGAGATTTATATACCTAGGTTTAATCGAACCATCTTTTTAACAAGTATAGAAATTCATGTGAAAACAATTTAGTATTTTTAATATGCTTCAATTAACCGTTACCCGTCCACTTGGACGAGTATTTCTTGATATATGAGTATATATTGCTTATATATAAAAATTATTTAGATCGAATTTCTAGAAATAAAAGTTCGACTGTATAAAAAAACCCATTTTTATAATTCTCACCACCTGATTTTAAAATTGTCTCTTGCGCTTCCGTAACCCCCTCCTCCAAAGTGAATTTCCTCAAAAACGAATTTTAAAGGACCTCTAAAAACAATAAGCATGCTTGCCATATTTGAAGTCTTAAGTCTAATAGTTAAAAAAAAAAGATTTTTTTTATCAATAAGCCCTTCACCCCACTCTCTGAGAGACGATTTCTGTAAAATAAGTTCTTAACAGATTTTAACTCTACAAAAGAAACATGCCTACTAAATTTCAATAATGCAGGTCTAATAAATGGGAAACAAAAATTTTATTTATTTATTAATACGCCTTAATAACATCTCGGAAAACTGCTCCTACAGGAGACGCTTTTCATAAAATCCGTTCTTAGTGGATATCTATTCAACAAAAGAAACATGTTAACCAAATTTAAAGTATATGGTTCTCACAGCTCAAAAAATGATCATATTTATCTGCAACACCCTTTATTCCTCCTGCATTCCCCTTCAGGGGTTTGATTTTTCAGAAAACCCACTCTAAACGAATCTCTATGCCACGTATGCAAGATACATACGATATTTCAAATCTAATGTGTTCAACTAGTTCCGGAGATATCGTGATGAGTGAGTGAAAGAGGAAGGGAGTAGCTTTTCTCATATATATATATAGAATTATAGTGATTGAGTAATAGATGGTAGAGTGTTTGTGTAATGAAAAGCAGAAACACTGACGTCATTATGAAGTGGTGTCAATCTATTATTGTCTTTTAACTAAGCCTGGTTTGTACGATAAATATCACGTGTAATATACGTGTCCACAGTCATTGTCTCATAATAATGTTATCTTGATCACACGTGCTGGAGGAAATTTTAATTACCCACAATTTCAAATTTCGATTGAGAACGAATCCATAGTATGCTATATACTGGGCGTGTTTTGCTATTTTTCAATTCCAATTATTAAATCACACTCTCTATTTATTTATTTATTTATTTATCTTTGGAATTTTCAATCGTTAATAAAATACACTTCAAAGCGCTCCATTGAGCTGAAATTTAATATACATGTTTATTTTGGATGACAATACAGCAGTTTAATTATAATTATTAAAAATTAATTGATTAAAACTAGTTATTTAAAGAATTACCAATACAGCCACGTTGGCATCATTTTTGGCGACTTAGCGACCCTTTTGGTGACTTGTATCAAAACTTGAAAAGGTTTTTTTTCTCACGTTTTAAAGCATTCAGTTGAAATGAAATTTTATAATCACGATTGTTTTGGATGACAATACGATACTTTAATGATAATTAATAAAATTAATTACCACTTAATGATGTGATTCTGTCATATATATACACAAATTTATTTTAATTGTAACTATTTAATAAAAAGTAGCTAAAATAAAATTTTTCTTTGTTGATCTAAGTAGGAATTGACTTAAACATTTTTTTTTATATTACTTGTTATAGAGCATGATGGATTGGGAACGTGGTCTTATTAAGATCAGAAACTTTTCACAAGAGCTCAATCGTTAATATAATGAACTGAACGGCGATGAGTTCAATGAAAAGGATGACTCATATAACATATCCTATGTAGAATTTAACGAGATAGAAGAACTTTTGTAAATGAACTAAAATATAATTGTTACAATAATACTTATAATGTATTAAATGAACTATGTGTAGAATATATTTCTTAAGAGGACTTGGTACCAGATGTGTAGCTACCACCATATCAGTTTTATCAATAATACGGGGTTCTGAAGCTACAGAGGCCCCAACATATACGAAGAAAGTACTGTTAATATATTTGATTGACCTTAAAAAAGTGTTTAGAAGAATTTTGATACAAGGCCCACTCAGGTCTAGTTACGCCTCTGTTTGTTACCCTTTTAACATATTTTTTTATGTGTGTGTGTGTGTATGTATTTAAAAAAATTATATTTTATAATTTCATATAATGTTTCTATTAAAAAATGATACGAAATGAAATTTTTCACATATTATTCACACAATTTTAAAAATTTTAATTTTTTGAAAAAATTTTGGAAAATTTAAAAATTTTACCCCTTTTGTAATTATTAGTTTTTTGACTTGAAATTTTTTTTGTAATATTCTTATAAGGATGTTCTAATCAACTTTAGGAATATTTTTTACAATAAATTAATAAGTTTTGGTGTGAAAAAAAATATTGATATACATGTGCTAAAATTCAACAAAAAAGCCAATATCTACTACATTTTAATTTGTTTTTAAAAAAGTATTTACTGCAAAATGGATCCCTAATTTTGTTACATGCCTTATGTATAACACATAGAACAAAAAGGGAAGTGATTGGTAAATAATTGTGGAAGGAGTAGCATTTTGAATGCACTAATGTATAAAAAAAACACAAACTGAGAAAAACCATTTTAAAGCTTATAATTCTGAAACACAATAAGTATAATAAACTTAAAATACCATTAATTATATATTTTTATTAAAATAATTGCATTTTCGTATTTTTTTAGCCCATACATTTTTATAAACGATCAATTTTTAGAGAGTATTAATTGCATAAGAAAATTCAAGAAAAATGTTAAAAAAATTTTTTTTTCTGTCACGACAAAAAAATTTAGTTTTTTTTCTTCACATAATATTGAATTATTTATGAAAAACATATGAGGAATAAAAACTGAAATTATGAAATTATTAATATAAAATGCCTTAATTCAAAAATTTAACAAGCATACATTTCACAAAGAAAACAAATTGCATTTTTGTAATGTCATGGTAATATTGTACTTTATACATTACACTTTCTTTTTTCATAGTTATTATTTCTCTTTTTAAAACAGTTTTTTTTTTATCAAAACATTTTTTAAAAAAGGGGACTAGGTCGAATTGCATAATTTGTTAATTTACGTTTTTTAAATGAAGTTTTATTCAACGTCAAACTTTCTGACACACACAAATGATATATCAATCGAAAGATAATGATGCACAAGGAAAAGATTAAATAAAAAAATCGATGGTTCGTTCATTTTGGAGGTACCAAGTCCTCTTAACGCCTAAAGTAAATCATTACAAATTGGGTTAATTACACTCACGCTGGTGAAACATGATAATTTATAAACAGGTTAGGAAGCCTAAATATGTGATGTGTAAAGAACACCGAAAAGTTTCTTGAAAGATAACCATTTGAAAGTATTTCACTCAATTAATGCAAATAAACAAAAGAAATTTTTTAAAAGTTATAGTGTTTTGGTTACTTGATTCGACAACCGAAAATATGCTGGAGTACTGATGAAAAAATTAGTTGAATTATACATTTTTGTGGGCCGTGAGTAGCCTAGTGGTTAGAGCATCGAACTCAAGTCCTGGGTTCGATGCCCGATGCCACCAAATAACCTCCGAGTACACACGGAGTACGTGCTATTTAAATCAGTGGGTCCGAAAGTCTTGTGGGCTGAATCACGAGTGCAGGGGACTGGAGAATATTTCTCTCCCCTTCAGTTCCATGCCAAAATTGTGGAGGTGGAGATAAGTGGTGTCGCCCTTCTATCGTCCCTTCGGGGAATTTCACTGAGTTAATTCGTATTGTGTGTGTGTGTGTCTCCGGTATGGTACTCAAGGCCTAGACCAACGACAGGCGTACTTCTAGCCCCTTGCCACGATGAATTTCGTGGCCCTCGTTCTGACTACGTCAGACAGGTGGCATTAGCCACAAAGACACACAACACATAAATTTTTGAAATATTTTTAAATAATTTAATACTTTTATTTGAAAAAAGAAATGAATTTTACAGAAGGAACGGAATTTTACGTTCTTAATGTGAGTACATTAAAAATAAAATGAGAATAAAACTATTGAGAAATTTAATCTTTTGTACTTCAGCATTTGAATTCAAATATTGTAAAAAATTTAATGACTTTCCAAGCCAAAATAATAAGCATTTCTAATTATGAAGTGGAATTTTTTTTCATCTCATGAATAATTTAAATAGAATAAAGACGTCTTTAGTACAGACTTTACTGATATTTCCTTGATAATAGGCAATTAAATAGAAATTTCCAAATACACCTAATTAAACGTTCATTTAATGATTTTAAATAACTATTTTTAGATGTAAAGTAATTTTTATCTTGAAGATTCCAAAGTCGCTTCATTTAGAAGACAAATTTATGAATTTGGAAAATATTAAAGTAAAAAGAATAACTTTCAAAGTATTATAGGATCTTTCAATGATATAAAGTGTTGAGAATTTTAAAAAAAGTTTTTATGGTATGAATTGGAGAAAAAACCCTAGAAATTGTAGATTTATATATTATAAAAAGTTTTGCAGAAAAAACGGGAAATATCTTTTAAAGTATTCTAGACTCGTCAAAAGAATTTCTAAAGTTTTTGTAGTGAGGAAAAAAAAAATTCTTTTCTTACATAATATATATATATTTATATATAACCACAACGTTAGAGCTTTTTAAAGAAGATATATTTTATTCTACTTTTTTTAAATGAATAGTTAAATAAATGGAAAATATGGCTTATTTATGCAAATCTTAAAGAAAATTTTAATTTTTACTTTTTTTTATTTCTTAAATACATTTAAATGGAGGAATTTTCGAAATAATTGACATTCGAAATAAAAACATTTATTTCTAACTTGGGGAAAATTTTATGATTGATAGTGCAAAAAATTCTATCTCATTCTGCATATTAACATAAAAAATAACTAATCACGTCAAGAAATTGTCAATTTTCGTTAAGTAGAATATCATATTTTGCAGGAGTAAAAAAAATATTCGAGCTTTCTTCAGAAATTATTCGAAAGAGAACAGTTATAACTCCTAAGACGTTGAACCTAGAACAGTTAAATGCTTAGAACAAATCTCCGACTTAAAATTTCAAAATCTTTTTTTCTTTCCTTAATGTTTTCTCGAAATATCTTTTTATTATAAAAATTAAACATTTTGTTTTTCTTCTTTATATTTCTTTTCTTCTAGTTTATTTTTCTTTTTACTATAAAATATTCATGAATATAATTTTTTTTCTTTATTGTTTGATTTTTATGGAATGTCCTCTTCATATAAAACAATTAATTTTAACCTAATAAAAATAAAATTGATTTCATATACAGGAAAAAGTGGGAGAGAAAGAGAGAAAAAAATGTATACATATTTTTATATGATAAATTTACTCTGTTTTTCAAATTGTTCAACCCATAGGATTATGGAAGAACATTTTATACTCTTTAAGTCTAACTATATAATTATGTATTTTAAATATTGAAACATAGCAAAACTTTTTTGAAACGAACAAAACAACACTCCCTTTATGTAACTGCAGAGCATACAGCAGACGTTTATTAATTGATGACATATTTTTCATCCATTTTGAAATTAGATGGGGACAATTATTTAAATGATAGTACTTATACAATTTTCTTAGATATTTGAAACTAAAACCTTACACATATTACATATTACAGCATTTATTTATTAATTATAAATAATGATAAATCTTTATATGCAAATAATAATTATCACCTTGTAAAATTCGTAACACAAAAGTTATTCAGCAAAAACCAATGAAACAAAATTTGAAAACTAATAAACACAGTGTATTAAAGTACAACAACTAAAAGAAAAAGTTTTATAAGATGCAGGATCATTAAAACTTACCAGCTGATTGTATATACAATAATCCCTCCAAATAGATTTTCATGGAAGGATTTTATGTAAATTTACTTTTCATGAAGTATTTTTGTTAGATTTACCAAATTAAATTGATCTACCTAATTTTTAAAAGTATTATTTCACTAGACAATTTCCAACAGTTGTTAATTATATCCTCCAAAAAAATTTAAGTATTGACTACATAACATTTTACTTCACTTTTTGCTTAAGAAATGATATAATCCTATTTATTTGCCATTAAAAATCATCAATTCTGTTGATTCGTGGTTTCAAATCTTGGTGCCGATGAAAATGTTCTGTTCTAAAAGGCTGATGTTCTTAAATCCATCGAGGCTCAAAACTCGCTCGTTGGTATGATTCGGAAGTTTGGAGTGTTGGATATCATCACATGTATCATCTTCATCATTTTATTTCGATTGAAAGTTACGTGGTCCGTTGCAAATAATCTTCCTGTAGCTTGATAATGCAACGTTAATAAAGAGTCAATTAACTTATTACAAAATTCGCTTTTAACTTCAGCTCCTTTTACAGAATTCTTTTATTTTCCATGTCTAACATGCAAAAAGTTTTAAGTTTAAAAACTAGTTACACCTACTTAGGGGTACTCGACATACTTAATATTATAAAACTGAAAAGTTTCAAGCTCTTTAATTTGTCCCATTCCAATGTACTTTTATTAAACTTATTTTTTCCTTACTGGGAAACTTGAGCCTAGACGGTTCAATTAAAGTGATAGATAACTGTCACAAAAACTGTCAGATGTTTTAATAAATGCTGAAATCGATTCCACTCTCAAAGCTCATAGGTTTATTTTTGTTGTCTGTCTGTCTTTAGTTAGGAAGTGGGTAGGTCTAAATATTAACCCTGCAATTTCTTTTAACCAAAAATTACCATATAATAATCTTGAACTATTTGTCTACATACTTTTAAACATACGAATTCCTTTTTATAACAAATCCTTAAATAGATTCATAAAGAACGTGAAATTATATATATTACTCTTTGAGCATTATATCAATATTTTTCCTTATAAAATTTTCCAGCATGTTCTATAAATCGCTGATTTTTTAAATTTTTTCATGATAATAAGATAAAAGATTTTAATCGTATATACGTTATTTAAATATTATTTATAGAATCTTAATACATTTATAAGCATTACAATATGTAATTATAACTTACACCTCAGTGTTTCCCAACCTTTTTATCACCACGGACCCGTCAACGTTTGATAATTTTACAGCGGCCTGTTGAGGTGGGGGGGGGGACGTTGATTGTTTATTTTTTAGATTGCTTTAATCTAATAGTTTTAATTTAATTGTATTTAAACATACCTCTCTATCTCTATCTCTCTTCAAAATAAAATAGAGTTACAGAAAAAATGTATATAAAGTAATTAATATTTTAACTCACTAGAATACTACACAATATTCCACACTAAATAAAATGGAATATTTTTATGTTCCATTGGGCAGCCTGGTGTCACTTCATCCACGGATCTGTACCGGTCTACGGCCTGGGGGGGGGGGGCTGGAGACTACTGGTATTCCTTCAACAATTAATTTGATTGATTTGATTTACGTTGCACGCTGTGAAACAACACGATGTCTATTGGCAACGGGGCTCTTAATTCTGAACCCCGGTCAAGTGATGAAGATGACACCTATATTGGTACCCTTCTCTCCAAACATCCTCATTACGACAACGGAAAGACGACTGATTTGAAATGCATCAGCCTTTTTATATTGTGGGCTCTCAGTGGCACTGAGTTTGGAACCGGTGACTTGACAACGGCGGCCACGAGTTCGTGACCATGACCATTCGGTTATCTCAGCCAGTCAATTTGTATCACAAACCATGGTACCATCTTAAATTCTGATTTGTTTTATTTACGGTTCATACCAATAATATTTAAATACAAGATCTTCGATTCAAAATCTAAGATATTTGTGCCCAACGTAGTTATAATTATTTTATCATTTTTAACATGTATTAAAAATGGAATACTTTAACGAAAACTTATGAAAAATGCATAAAATGTGTTACACTGATTTAATTCATATGAATTTTTATGAATTTAAATTTAATAAATTGATAATTAAACATATCTGTGAGTAAATTCAGTTCATATGAATTTTCATGGATGTAAAGTTAATAAAATGAGAATTAAACATATATGTGAATACGTTATGTACAAGTATAATCCTCATACTTTTTACTTTTACAATATAAAATAGGATCTTCTATTATCATATAACTGCGTGCCTGTTTGTCAATCACATCATTTCATGTATGTCAAAATTCATGCAGCATTGGAAGCATTCATATAATTCTATTTATAATATTTATAGTATAATATTTTCATGCTTTTGAAAAATTCCGTAGACTATAAAAGGATTTCAAAAAGAAGTATCTGACGTCCAAACTTCCGCAGATTTAAGGGGATTCGATTTAACGTAATACTCTTACACAGTCTCTCTCTAAAATAAATGAAAAGAAAACAAGTAAAGTACGTAATACAGTAGGGAGCTTATATTTTTCCTGTGTGGCGTTTATATTTTCCATTTGCAGCAATGCTGAAAGGGAAAAGACGAATACCACGTTTTATTTCCTATAAAATAGTAAAGGAATGAATTTGTTTTGACATTTGTAATCTTGCTTAACATTTGCGAATTCATCTTGTTATTCCTTTCTAGGGGTGAAGGGAGGACATTTGGTTATAGTAAAATATTGAAATAACATACTGGTTTTATAAAATAATAATGCACATGTCCTCGTGAGAAATATGGAAATTTAAAACAAACGTCTGGAGAATTCATAAAAGTTTTGCGTAAAAATTTAAGCTTCGATACTTATATAGTAGTATTTCATAGTGTTATATTAATATTAAAAATTTATCCTTTTCTGTCATCATTGTAAGAATAGTATAGCTTTTCTGTTCATAGCATTAAAATATAAAAAATTTATACATAATCTGCTTAAAATTTGAATGCGAATTTTATTATAGTTTTGACCTATTGATATATATATATAGATAGATATGTAATAATACTCCATTCAAAAACATTTTGTGTGGATTTTATTTAACCCGCGATCACTCGCGCGGGGTGTTCTGTACACCCCAGCAACAAGAAAATCCACCCAGGTTTCTAAAAAGAATGCACAGAACCACGATTTTTTCTATAGCTGCACATTTTAGGTCATTGAAACTTCAGACTTGATATAATCCCTCTTTCTCGAACGATTGGAATGTAATGACCTTCAAATGTTTATCTGGAGGGCTGAGAACTCCCGCCAGAAGTTGAACATTTGTATACAGTCTGTTCTGAATGTTTGGAAAATGATTAAAATATTATTTTTCTACATTCTATCATTATCTCATTAATTATACAGTATATTTATTACTAGTATATACGTTTTATACTCGTTTATGAAAAAATATAAAATTATGTGTTTTAAAATGAAAATTTTGTATGTTTAGTTTAAAAATGAATGTTAGTCGCATTTGTATGCAATATATTTAATAATTTTATTTGTATAATACAAAAAACATCTTGAACTTTAAGTCATTATGATACATATTTATAATATTATTTTCATAATTAAATACACGTGGTAAAAGTTTGGGGGTGTTCTCTACACCCCGCGAGTAACGACGGTAGCAAAAACAGGCGCGAGTGACCGCGGGTTAATTTACATATGTCTTGAAACCTTCAAAGCATAGCTGATTGTTAATGGATTTAGTTTACCTGCCTGACCGGAACTAACATTATAACCACAACTTTAAGTCATTATGTGTCACGTTCACACATTTCAAAATGATATAATGCAACATTGCATCAGTCATCGTTCTGACTAATCAGTGATTTAAATACCAGAAATCATACGATTATCGAACATTCTAGCAGCTTCCGACAGGAAAAGGTATAAAAGCTGATATCTCTGGAATGTAAAAAGAAGAACGCTTTTTTCATTTGTCGTAAATCGATGTGTGTTTGTTTAGTTGTTTTGTCGCTCTATGTGCGTTAATCAGTAAAAAAATATGGAAATAAACGAAAAAAATGCATCTTTAATTAATCAATTGCAATCACATAAATATGTCCCCACCAACATATATTATCCCAGATAAATCACGATGTGTGTGTGTTTACAGGGTTGTTATAACTGACACGTTTGCTGCCACTAACACGCTGGTGCATCAGCATGGCGCTAAATCGTATGCTGGCTCCACTCTGGAACGATGATCGACTATGATAAGCTATTTGCTATATTTTTAGTGCGGCTTTGGAGATTGAACAAAGAGATTTTTAAGGTATATTAGAGAAGCATTATTTTTATATTTTATGTGCTTGTTTTTTAAATTGTATGTTTAAATTTTTTTTTTGCATCCGTTTTTTAAAAATGTGACGGACATTAATTACAGGGCCTTCACTGCCTAAGAAAAGTAAAATATGACTGAAGTCGAAATATTAGAATTACTAGAAAACACTAAACATGAACATAAAATGTTTTTTCGTTTTTCTGGTTTTACTACTAAAATATAAGGAGAGTTTTTAATCATTAAAACACGATTCTGTAATTCGGGTTCTTAGGATTTATATATCAACTTTACTGGTAGCGAAAGTATTAAACTTTCTATATTTAATTATCTGTGCAGGACACTATATTGCCAGAAAGTTATAAAATTTGAGCCTCAAATGTTTGAGATTCTGTACTCTTAAAAAACCATTACAAAACATTCTCTGATATCTAGCGCTGTGCAATTACAAAGAACAAAAAAATTATGTATAAGGGCCGCGTTTGTTCGCAATTACTTATTCAAAACAGTGTGTTTTACAGCAGAACACAGTAAATTTGTGTTAATTCTACGAATATACTGAATTTTGATGCCTTAAAACTGCATAAAGGTTGTGGATTATACTCGGTAGACTGGATCATTAAAATATTCTCATTACCGAAATTCGCAAGGAGAGAGATAAGGCGAGCATGGAGGTCAAACTGTAGGAAAATAAGGGCTGTTTACATGTTCTTCAGTGAACGTTTACGTTACAATTGTTGTTCAACAGGATGAATATGAGGAAATACACCATTCCACTTAAAAATTGTTTCCTGTAAACAGTTTTGTTACTGTAGATTGGGGACCAAAAGATTTTCAACATGTTCTGCTACCGTTGCCCACAATGACGGATACGTTTTTAAATCATGTTAATTTCCCCTACTCCAAAAATTAGGACCAAATGATGAAAGTTACTTTAAAACCACACAGTGGTGTAATTTTTTCAGAATGTAATGGAAATGGATGAAGAACTCGTATATTTTCTGCTGGCCAGATGTGGCCATTTCTGTGGGCGTTTTGCGGTATTTATTTGGCCATTTAAGTGGAAAGACTCCTTATCCATCTACAAAATACCTAGTGGCTTCGACTTCCATTTGTTCAAGGAACTTCAGCTTAAATATTTCTGGAACTACAGCAGCTTCGTCGGATTACTTATGAAATATTTGGGTTTTAAAATTGTAATAACCAAGGATTCGGCTAATAATTTTCCAGACAGCTGACAAAATCATATCAATATCGCGAGGATTAGTTGCTCGACTATTAACACCATGTGGAGATTACCTAAATGTTTCTACGATCACCCAAATCCCATCTTCTACTCTTGCAGAGCTTAAAGAATCTCGTCCTCTAGCGTAAGAGGTCAAATATACAGCACCCTGTTTTTTTCAGACTTTTGCATACCGTCAAGTAGAGCAGTGTGTATTACAATAGACCATGGCGTATCTTTTTAAGCCGACGAAATACTCTTAACTCTTTATCTACCACATTATGATTTACAGCAGTTTTTTTCGTGCAATATTTTTTTTGAATCACTACATTGAAAATTAAGGGATATACATAAACAAAAATACTTAACTTTGGGAAATTTAATCCGTTAGAGCTAATTAATTAATTTAAGATATCCCAACGTAAAATTAATTATACATATTGTTCACTTAAAATAAATAGCCAAATCCTTTTCTAAGGTCTTCTTTAGCATATAAAAAAATAAGACACATTTTGACATTAACTATTTTTTCGGAACAAAAATGACAATCTTCGCAATCCGCTGAAAACACCGTCAGTTGAAAACGCAATTTCTGCTATAAAACTATTCACCTTCCCCGCTACAATGCTCATCATAGGTACCCGAGCTGCCATATATGTTGGAAGAGTGGGTTTCAAAGAATATTCCTGCTAAATATCGTCAGAGTATTCGAAAAAATGGTTATTCTATGTAATTTTAAAGTGAATGGTACTAATAAGTACCTTCGGTAAATAAAGGGTTAACGCAGTACAGCAGCATTTCTCAAACTGTGGGCCTTGACTCCTTTGGGGGTGAGACCACCCCACTTAGAGGGTGAGAGCATATCTAAAAGACGAAAATAAAGTATTTACAATAATTATTTATTTACCGAATGGAAGAAAAACAAAATACACTCTATCATAATAAAAAAACAAGTTCACGCCGCTATAATAGGCTTATATATGTATTACACAAAGAGCTTAAATAATTCATCAATACTAAATTAAAAACAAGTTTAGTCATTAGTAGTCACTCCCATGGGCTTATCATATACAAAATGTAATACTTATCTTGATAACTTGTACGGTTTATAATTAAAGTCGTATTGTAGTTTTAGCTTCAACGTATATTATTATTGCATTCAACACATTACTATTGTAAGAGGGGGCGCGAAGAAATTTATGACTGAAAATTGGGTCACAATTATTGAAAGTTTGAGAAGTATTACAGTACGGGAGTTCTTTTTCTTCTGGTCTCACTAATAAAGCTTTGTCTGTTAGTGTCAGCACGATGATAAAACAAATTGAATACAGTTCTCAGTGTGAATTGCTTGTCTTGCACAATTCTTTAACTTGTTATTTTCATCCGTTGCTAAGACGCTCTGTTTATTTAAATAATGTAGAGTGTGTTAAAACGTGTCCTATGGTTAAAGTCACTTACTAATTTATATTTCTTAAGGTATTCGACTACGTTCGAAAACGTGATTTTGCAAAAGCGTATAAATGGATGATATTTAGTGTCACTTAGATTAGAAAATGTATATAAAATTGTTTTAAGAATAGCATTACAATAAAAAGTTATTTAAGTACAATATTTTGACAAAAAAGGAACGTATAGAATGACCCATTTTCAAAATATTCTTCTTTTGCGAAAAATGTTTCTATTATAATAATATTTTGCCTGTATATAGCTCAGACCTCTGTACAGAGGCTCAACTAGAAATTTTGAAATATATAACTTAGAAGTGGTTTTATCCATATTTTACGGCAACAGAAGGGAGAAATTTTAAGAAAAAAACGCCGATAATTATTTTAATTGGTTGTAACTCTAAAAATAATGTGAATTTTTCATAAATCATAGTTTAGACTCTCTGGAGACGCCTTTGCTTTATATAAGCAAAAATTATTATTTTAGAAACATTTCTTATAAATAGAGAACATTTTGAATAAACGTTATTCTAAGTTAATTTTTTGCCAAAATATTGTATATAAATAATTTTTTTTGTCAAAATGTCCTTAAAACAATTATACATGTATTCTAATCTAAGTGACACTATATATCATGAAAATTATGCATTTATGTGGTTTTTTAAAATCACGGTTCCGAACATAGTGGGATACCTTAAATCAAAAACAAAAACCTTTTTTCCCCACATTTTAAGTCTTGAGTGCTATTTGGTTGTGGTTACTGATTCTGTGGTATTGGTGTGCAGACCTGCAAGCCGTTTCGTTGCATTGTGTCAAAAGCTCAAAAAATTAAATTAAATATAATTAAGAAGTATGTGAAAATTGTTAATTTTAATCGAAATAATACGTATTAATTATACATCTAATGTATGCGTTGAGGGAAATATTGCATTTGAATATTATAATAAAATTAATATTATAATGAAATAATCGGCAAAAATTAACTAAAACCGTGAAAAAGTATGGTAATTGGAAAAGTTATAAGTTTTAAAATAAAACTTAATTATCATAAAAATAATTAAATGAGAAAATAATGATAAATATTATATTCTTAAAATATAATATTCTGTAATTATTACAAGTGGTAATAATTAAATATAATATTCCGTAATTATTACAAGTGGTAATAATTAAATTTGTATCAATTTACCACAAAATAAAATAAATGAATTAGGCTGACCTACAATTCACATAATTTTTTTTTAATTAATTCATTAAATGTATGCATAAAATTATCGCATGTATCGACTAAGGATAAGAATAAGGAATAAGGATCGCATTCGAATTTTTTAAATTAAGATTCAAGAGTTGCCAATAATTAATCCAAATTTACTTTCAAATAATATAAAAATTGGGACACGTTTCAAGGACTCAATATACAATAGGATTTAAAACTGATATATCAATATATTTCCAGAAATATGTAAATGAAGAATTAAATTCAAGTTATATTATGAAATTATAAAACAATTTTCATGATTTTTTTCTCATCCTTACGAAGCTAAAGTTGATCAGTTATTTAACACATATTCTTAATTGAATCAAGCCACATTATTTTTCCTATCATTATTGATATACTAAATGTATATACGCGTATATATGTACAATATACAGATATACATACGCATACATATAAAATTCCTTTAAATTTATTTTTAATACCTTTATTTTTTAAATATATTTTTAATAAATATATAATTTGCTCATACTTAACAGTGTATTGAATACATGAGACACACACATAGAGCGTAGAAGCAATTTGGAAGAAATGTAGCTAAAAAGCTGTAAGGATATATCTTCCTTATTAAACATATATGGCAATGACAGTTCCTTGTATAAGAACCGACTGCTTCTCTACATATGTATATATAAAATTTATGCAATCATATGTATATATTTTATATGTATATACTACAATCCTTATAAAGTTCTAATGAAGAGCTTTAAAATTTTTGAATTTAACAAGGCTGCCTCTTTAAAATAAAAAACAATCTCATTATATATTTTAGAGTTATAATCGATGGCAAACTTTGACCTTTTTGATTTCTTAATATTCCTTAAATAACTTTTAAGCCAAGTTTAAAATTTTTGTTTATCTTTACGACGCATTTCCCATTTGAGTTCAGAACAATTTCTACTTACTTAACACAAAACTAAATTATGAAAAGTATCAGTATCACGCATTTTTAAGCCACATTTTCATAGATTCCATTACTTATAGTTGTGATTGTATACACGCAAGAGCATGCGTTCAAATCGGAGTAAAGAAGTTCCATCGCTACCGTCGTTGATTCCCAATATTAAGAATTCTACTGAATAAAGACATGATACTCGATCCAAAAATGTCATTGAGGTGAAACTGCTTTCCCTTTTTCCTGTTTTTACACCAATCCCCCTCACCACTTTGGGGACCTAAACACCGGATTTTTATTCCCCTTTGCTCTTGTGACAACCCTACCTTCTAAAATGCATCACTTTTCTCTTTATAATGAGAGTGGCAAGCATAAAAATTGCACAAGGGGACTCACCCCTCTTTTTATAAGCAAGTGGGAGGTTGTCCTGAGAAATCCGGGAGTTCTAGGGGTCGAGTAAGGGGTAGTGAGCGAGAAGGAACGATTGATCGGGAGCACCCACATCCGGCCTGCGCGCGAAACAGCGTGCGCACACACGGAATCCGGGCGGTTCGGAAGTCGGGCCGGACCCCCGCGCAAATTCGGCTGCTCTTTCGTCCGGCACGGACAACCACCAGTTGGATGGGCTCGGACAGTTCACCATATGCGCCGTGGGCCGTCATCCACTGTCCCCCTTGGCGGTAAACTGTGTTTGCATTGTGCATTTTTATGTGGGTGAGTGTTCTTGCATCTTGTTTGGATATATAAAAATTATCACATGGATTGGTGCACACATTTTTTACTTGGCGATAAATTGTGACAGTGTTTGTGGTTTTTTTTTCAAGAGGTGAATCTTTATGGAGATCACACTTGGATATAAAAATAATTATTGAGGATATTTAAATATTTAGTGAACTATCATCAGCATTGGTGACAAATAATGATTGTATTGTGTTTTTCAAGAGTTAAAATCAGAATGCAAGTTGTTTTTCAAAGAGAGAATTTTGAAGCAGACCACTTGGATATCAAACTACTGAAGTAACTAATAGAGAAAAGTTTGGTGAATCATTAGTGTGTGTTGGTGACAAACAGTAATTGCATCGTCTTTTTTGCGAATGACAATATTTTTCTGCAAACATTCTGAATACGAAATATCACTGGAGGATTTAATTAAAAAAATTATAAATAAACAATTCTGGCGAAATAACGGGATTCAGTTGCGAGTTCAAATATATAAGTGTGCAAATTATTTAAACGAAGATAAAGAAATTTTATACATGATCATTTTTGCAAAAAACTAAAAGAGAGTATCGTGTTTTTTCTCCTGGGAGATTTAAAACTTTTGAAATGTCTCGCATAATAGAAACGAAGCAATGAAAGTGTGTTATTCAAAACATTGTCAATTAAAATGAATTTAGTGTGAGAATTCCATCTTAACAATGGGTTTTCATCTAAATTTCTCTCTCTCATTGCAATATATATTTCTGTAATAGCGGAATAGGATGACATTTTGTTTTTACTTCGTTGTCTGCATCTTGAAACTTCGTAACGGTTCGAGAGATGGAACTAGATGCATATTTATATAAAAGACGCGTGTGTTTGTTTTTCCACGGTATAACTGAGTAAAAATATCTTGCAGGTGCAGAAAAGGACGATGTAAATATTGTGTTTCTGAATTCCGCGCCATTGATTAAGTTGTTACAAAGTAAAACGACATAGACAGAGTTCAGAAAGGAAAAGTAATTGAGAAATAGGATATTTAAGAAAACAGGATGAAGCAGGAAAACAGATGAATGGAAAGTCATAAAAATAATTGCTATCTAAAAAGGCGATGTTATAAAAGGTGTGCGTTAGAGATCTCTGTTAAGTAAAAAATATTTTACTTCAATGAATATTAATTAAGTGGTGTTTATAGATTCAACAATTAGAGTTTCGGATGTTGGTTTTAAAAACTATTATTGAAATGAAAGGTTAGTTCTTTTAAGTGTTAGTAAATGGCTTCTTTTGTTTATTTGCAAAATAAGAATTAATTAAACCATAGTCTATTTATAGTAAGTAGAAAAATAAATTGATTATTTGAGTAGTTTTAAACATACTAAAAATTTCTGTTTCTATAAATTAATTATATTTTTTACTAACAAAGTTTGCAAATTAATAAAATCATTAGGATTGTGATCTGGATACAATATTAAATGTTCTCATAAGTCTTAAGAAAGGATACATTTATCAGTAATAAGTATTCTAAATTTTAATTATTTTGCAATTATATTGTTTAGGGTACTACTGTCAGCAATATCTTACATATATATTATATCTTTTTCAAATTAATTAGTAAAGCTCACACACAATATCTCAGCATAATTTTAGATATTTTTTACCGATAATAATTTTATTTAGTTACTTTGTGCAAAGTCAATTTTATTAAATATTTGAAATTTATATAATATTTCATAAATTTATACTAAATTTTTCAGAAATAATTAAACGTTTTGCTGAAATTTCTCTTTAACATTTGAATGTCATGTTTATTAAAAATTAAGGCATAAGGCTAATAAATATGTCTTTTACGTATATTATACAAATTTCTTTTAAATACTTCAATTATTTTTTTCTTTTGAAGAATAGCTTCGTACAAAATGGTGTTCGAAAATAAATGAAATTTTTATAATATATTATATTTAATATTTTTCAAAGACTGAATTCATGTAAAGAGTGTGTTACATATTATCAAAGCAATTCTATTCAACTTAAACATTCCATTTGAAGAAAAAAATTCAAATCTTTTTCATTCGAAGAGCCAATCTTTAAATGAATTCCAGTTTTTCTTCTAGAGATCTAGAGCTGTTTATCTAATATTTATAATATATATATATATTCCTCCTTATATTTCTAGTTACTAATACTTAATATTTCCTATCTCATAATTACCATTTTGCTGTTTATCGACTTCCGATAAGCTAGTCTTCCAAGGTGTTGCCACTTTTAGCTCATACTAGTTTAAAAAATTGTTGAATCTATTAACAATCTCATGACGCTCAAGTACGTTTCGACGTACATTTAGATTCAAAATAGGTCTCTTAAAATAAATAAAGTTCGAAAAAAATAATTAAATTTAAAACTAGACTTTTAATCTAAGGAAAACTTGCGAATAATCGCGAGTTTGGCAATATTAAGAAAAAAGATCTATTCTGGGTGCTTTCATTTTCTGGTCTAAAATGAAGAGACGAGGAGGAGGGGGCGGCAATAATATTCGCAATGGCCCCTGGGATAAACTCATGCAAAGATTCTATCAGCACCAATCAAATGAAAGAACCAGGCAGCAGCAACAGCAGCAGAATCAACAAGCAGCACAGCAGAACAACCTGTCGGCAACGAACAGGTAAATATACTTATTCATTAATTATATTATGTGTGATCATTAATGTATTAATGCATTTATACACATGATGCAATCGAAAAATACGGTGAAAATAAGCGTAATTATACAGAATGTATTAAAAATTGCAGGAATACTATAATTTACAACAAAATATTTTATTTTTTAATCAGTTTAATTTTGAAAGATATAGTTGTCTCCGATGGCTTAGAGGTAGCAAGCCCGCTTCGTAAACCAAGTTGCGAAGGAGTTGAGAGATTTTTAAAAATCGAAATCGTAGGCACACATTTCATATGGTTATGTGAGATATAAAAGATCTCTTGAGTATCAATTTGGCTCTGGTATACTCTCGGCAAAATTTAGCATCCGACGAGAGCTTGAATTAAAAATTAATCCAAATGTCCAAATTTGCTTGCGAGAGCCGCCACTAGATGGTGCCACCATAAAGTGGCTTTCCCATTTAGCAACTTGCCTTGTCAGCAAAGACTAAGTTGCAAATGTAACCCATTAGGGGAAACAAATTGAAAAATATTACATACTGACAATAGATTTAGTAAAATATCTTCCATAAAATACCCTCTTATCTATTTCTGCCAACATCATCAAAGCTTCGTTTCCATTTATTTGAAACAATCTGACACACAGTCTCAGGTATATTTCTAGGAATTATTTTTTTTCCTTTTTCAAATTTTTCCCTCAAATTACCTATTTACGATAGTCTTTATACATTAATATATAGAAGGATTTAGTATTTCAAATTGCCAAGTTTAGATAAAAAAAATTTTAGATGATTCGATTTTGGTTTCGCTGCTCTTCGCACCAATTTATATAAATTTATTAAGTTTTTCATCTTATTGAATTCCTACTTCTTCTAAGCATCTTAAAATGTACTGAAAATGAATAAGCGACAGTTAAACATCAGCTAATGGTTTTGCATTTTTTAAAGGAAAAAAAATCGCTTTTTTTCACCGTATTTTTCTTTTTTTTTTTGTTAACCTTTATTGATCAGAAGTGGGGAATTCTTGGCCTTAAGGCTTCACATGACCTTTCAAATAAATCATTAAATGCTGTCTTCGGAAGGCATCTCGAACTTCGCAGAGAAAATTTTTCGTTTATTCTAATTTGTTTCGGGCGACTTTGATTTGTACAATTTTATGAGCCAGTAGCGTACGAAAGATTACGAAATATTTGGAACTTTAAAATATTTTATAAAGTTTCTTAATTGTTCTGAAGGAGAATTCAAATTAATATTTTAACCAGTAAGTCATCGGGCCTATGGAAATTGGCGATAATTCTACTTAAAAATAAAGTACATCTTTTTGATTTTCACTTTTTTGTTTATATATCAGTAGAATAATTCTACTTATTCTACTGACATATAAACAAAAAAGTGAAAATTTAAAAAGATGTATTTTATTTTTATATTTGAGGTAAATTAATGCTAACTTGATCACTTTAAATTTTGAAGTACGGAGAAACTTTTTGGCATGTTTGCCTTCCGGAAAAGGATTCCCCACTTCTAATATATAAACACGTATACATTAATATGATTTAACTATACATGTTTAGTAATATCATAATTCAGAGTGCTCTGCGCTGAAACAATTGCAGCATTTGAACGGATTCCGTCGAAGACGCTGAATTACAAAAAAAAAAAAAAAAAAAAAAAATTCGGTATTTTAAACATTTCGTTATCCCACTTTGATAGTTATTTGAATTTCGTATTTTCACTACTAAAAAGCAATCAATGATTAATTTTAATCTATGAATAAATGCGTGTCAAAATAAATATTTTTTAGACAATGATCTGCTGCTTTTCCCTTGCCGCGAACTTTCCCTTTTCAAAATTGAATTGAAATTGAAATTTTAATTGAAATTGCAACTTCACTGGAGTATTACCATTGCACGCGCGATTTTATTTTAATTGCGCCTTTAAGAGTTTACTCGATGTCATTTGCGATTTTCAGGACGGGAGGTATTATTAGAACCGCTTGATGGCAAAATCGTTTGGGCTTTATCGAAAGAGATTTGAGCAAGAACTTCTGTAATAGTTACCGCCTGGAGTCGAAAATGAAATTTCTTAATCAGCACTATTTGAAATGGCGAAGGAACTGCTTCGCTTGCATTCGACGTTGAAATTTTTGTAAGCACACAAATGGGATGGATGAGACCCTGTCTTAGTAAAAAAATCATCCAAAGTGACATTTTCTTTTTCCAGTTGCTTTTTGAGCTTAATCTTATCGTGTTACTAAAAGAAAAATGCAGTCTAAAAGTTCTTGTTTTTTGTTAATTCATTCCGTGCAATCCATTGTTTTCATCCATTGATAGATACCCACAAACGTTTTTAAAGTACAGCATACAATTTTACGGGTAACTTAGTTTTTTTATAGGAATATGTAAAAGAGTAGCATAAATGATTCATCCATTGTGAAAAAAAAGCAATATTTTCATAAGTATTACACTTACAAACAAGAAAGATATATGAAAAGAGCCACAAACTCACCAAATTTGTTCACACTCTACGTCAGTGTTTCCCAACCTTTTTTATCTCCCAGACCGGTTAACGTTTGATAATTTGACTGCAGCTCACTGAGAGGGGAAGGAGGCGTCGATTGTTTTTATTTTTGATTATTTTAATTTAATCATTAATTTTTTTACTTAAATATGCTTTCAGAATAAAATACAGTTACTCCAAAAAATGTATATAAAGCAGTGCATCTCAAACTTTCAATATACGCGACCTACTCTTCAATCATCTTTTTCATCGGGCCCCCCTCCATACATACAATGTATTGAATTCAATAATACTATACTTTGACACTAAAGCTACAATTCCACTTTAACCTCTTATGTGCCACCGACGTATAAAAACGTCTTGCTCAGCAAAAGCATTAATTTTCTGGACGTATATATACGTCTTTCCGAAATACGATCTTTTCTGTGCAGTGCTTTTCTTAAAATTATTCCGACGGCTTTGGAATGCTGTAAAAGAACCGTAATAATGTTTGCGAAGGATTTATTTATTTCAGAGGATTTCCTTTATTATTTATTTTCTCCCCCTCTAAAAAAACATTAAAATACGCTCGTCTACGTGGTAAACGGTGGCATTGGGGAGCGAATTGCTTAACTTTTAATCGGCAGTTAAGGAATTATTTATAAACCGTGCAAATTATCAAGATAAGTGTTAATATAAGCCCATGGGGTCAGTGATAATTACCAAACTTGTTCTTAACTTAGTATTGTTAAATTAATAATAAAATATACATTGTACAGTACTGATACATTTATAAGTGTATTATATCAGTGTAAATGTGAATTCTATATTTTATTATATCAGAAAGTATTTTGTTTACTTTCAGTAAATTAATAATTTTTTAAATAACCTTTTATTTTCGATTTTTCAATATGCTCGCGCCTCCCTTGTAGAGTTATCACGCCTCCCAAGGGGGACGCACCCCACCGTTTGAGAAACGCTGATATAAAGTGATTTAACACGAATTTTAAGTGATTTTCATTGAAGACCTCCTGAATCCAAGAGAAATACACCCCATTAAAGAAAATGAAAATAATTTATGGCTCCTTGGGCGGCCCAGTTCTATTTGATCCAAGGACCGGTACTGGTCCGTGGCCCGGAAATTAGGGACCACTGCTCTACGCGACACACGTCCAAGCGATAATCAAGCTTGCTCCATACGTTTTGCTGCATAGTTCTGTAAACTGCTTGCACTGCATAACTGATTCGTTTTTTTTTATTTCGACTAAGTAATTCGCCGGTGGACAGTATGTGAAAAAGGTTCTTAACGAACCCCCTCCCCCCACACACACAAAGTAAGAAGTCCCAGGGCGTTAAATCAGAGGATATAGAAGGCCAAGCGAATACAGCTAAATCATTCTCTACAATACGGCTAATCCAGCGATGCCAATTTCTTCATTTAGGTAGTCATGAATTCTGATGTGCCAATGAGGGGAAAGGGATGCCTGGTTGGAAGACAAAATTCCGGAAATTAGCACTGAGTTAAGGGAACAACCACAACTCCAACATATCAATAACATTTACCGGTCACAGTTTGCACTGAGAAGAAACACGGTTTTTATTTATTTTTTTCTGTGGCACTACACAGAAGGCATACACCTTTGGCGAATCTCTTTCAATTGTCCCCACTGAAAGCGGCGTTTTTGTTCCCCGGAATACATAATACAAACTTGGTGAGGAAATGGGGTTTCTTTTCATGCATCTTTCATGTATGTTCATATATTATTTCTGAAAATATAGCCTTTTCAAAACATGAATCATTTATGCTGGATCTGTATATTATTAGTGTCACGTAAATGAAACACAAATTTTTAATGCAATCCTTATTTTGATTAGTATCATTTAATGCTATGAATTATATTTTAAGATGCATCGCCCTTTCTTTGATTGCCACATTAAGATTTTTTCCAGCTTACGAAATCGAATTCTTTACAAAACTTTTTGACGCGCTTACTGTTATTCTTTACTTTTACTAAAAAGGCTTCCTCGAATATTTTATACTTTTTTTTGCATAAAGTTTTACACAATCTGCAAAATATTTTTTGAGCAATTTCGATTATTTAATTAAATTATTAATAAACCGAATTTATTGGATATTACCTTGAATAAAATATATCTACCTACCTTGCTCGCATAGTAAAAGCTATAATTATAAAATCCTTGAAATCTCTAAAGGTTACATAACACTTCAGAACAATAAATCATTTATTTCTTACTATATGCCGACGAGCTAAAAGAGGTAACCTATAAATACTGTAGATTCATTTATAACGAACATTGTAAAGTAATTATATAAAGTCATATTGATTTTATAACCATTTTTCAGTGTAAGAAGGGCTTGCGATAATTTTAATAGATAGTTATATGTAATGGCTTCGAAGGTGTGCTATTTTTTTTTAAATTCCTGAATTTTAAAATAGGTTTGAGTTTTTAGAGAAGAGAACACAGATTTTTTTCCCCTTTTAATAAATGATCATATTTTCCATGAATACATTTAGCTGATGTAATTGGTTTAAAAGTAGTATTTTAAAAGTATTCGATAATTAATTTGTTATCTGATTTTCAACGCGTCTTGCTTGAATTTCACAAATTCGTATCATCTTATGTAATACCTATAAAGGCCCATAAAATGTAAATTTTGCCTTAGAAATATATAAGAAAAAATGAATTTTTTTCTACGTAAAAGAATTCTTTGTAAGTAATACCGAGATTAGTACAGTGAGAGTAGCTTAACCCTTTTATATATTGCGG
>BMAV01016659.1:115439-126380 GCA_019973955.1 Trichonephila inaurata madagascariensis | reverse complement strand
TGAATGGTTCATTTAAAGCAGTTACAGATTCATGTATCCATTCAAAAGTTTATAAAACTTATAAAATAACTAATTATTCACCTCTGATTAGTTTTCATTTCAAATTTATTTTAATTTCGTAAAATTGTATATCGATAAGCCGTTTTACACTATTTTTCCTTTTTCATAAAATCTTGTTGAGAATTTGAGGTGCGGCTTAGATTTGAGCAAATATATATAACGAGTGACGAGTGTGTATATATATATATACTTTTTACCTTTCTAAGAATTAAATGCATTTTAATACATGCATTATTTTGGGCATTTGAAATAAAACGAAAATTTAAAAAAAAAACTTCAAAATAAAGAAGAAAAAAAATAAATAAAAGGTATTTTAAGTTGGTGCTTTTTAATATGAACAACTTTTTTCCATATCAATTTCAATTTCAATGATCCTTTAAAAGTTTCATGGAAAATTTTACTGGAAATTAATGTAAGTCAATAAAAATTGTTGTTTTTAAAATGATATTTATTGCAAAAATACTAATCCATTATAAAAATAATAAGGAGAAAATCTTAGGAGAAAGCAACGAACGGGAATAAAAATCTTTTTTTCTGGCAGAAAGAGTCACGCTGTTAAGTGAATGTATTTGATTTATCGTGGCACTAAACTTCACTTGGCGGTTGATCAAAAAGTGAGAAATGAATTGAGAAAATTTTTCATTAATATTGGAAAAAACAATACCAAATGCCTAAAGCTTTCCCTCTCCTTGGAGAAATTTACTTTTTTATTCATCCATTAAATTTTGTAACATGTGTGTGTGTTGGTAAATAGTTCATAAATAAGAAGTAAATGGTTATAAAAGAATACGATATTTTTCCCTATCACGGGGAAAAGTTATTGTTAACAATATAGTCTAAATCTTATTAATTGTTGCATGTAATTACCTAAGAACCTAAATTCTAGTTTTAAATTATTCCAGTTAATGTTTTTAGTTAAAACTAATTTAAAAAATGCTTTATATTCTTCGAAAAAATACTTTCACCTGCAAGAACATTGCGCAAATGTTCGATATAATCAATTATAATTTTTTCATATTTGATATAAACGGGTTTTTTAATAATTTTTTTCAGGCATTTAAACTTTAAATATTCATTTGTTCACTTTGCGTGTTTTCTAAGATTAAAAACAAGTCACAAATATACAACAAGGGGATAAAGCAGATGAAATACAAAAAAAATATTAAATAGAAAGTGTTTTTATAAATAAATTAAGTACTCCAATATGTGTAGTAATATACATGAATTTGCTTAATATTATACTTTATTTCTACAGTATAAAAGTTATTAAGTCATTTATTTTCTTCTGCACCTTCTTATATCAATAATAACGCGACTTATGCTAATATCTTTTAAAGAAAATGAATTCTCATTTATCCGCTTGAATTCAAGTTAATTTATAAAGTGAATATGAAGCTTGGCGAATCTTGTACTTTTTTTTATTAAGTTACAAATAAATAAAAAGAAAAAGTGATCGTAATATGATGCTACTTAATGAAGATATAATAGCGATAACATTACCTTATCAAAATAAACGGATTAAAACGTACCTTAATGTCTGCACTTAAAAATTGTAGCATTATATTGATAAATTAATATATTTAAAACGTCTTTTCACACGAGAACTGATAAAATTATATTTATCTTCTGATATATTTGAACGTATTCAGTATGCTATTAAACGAATTCAACTACCGTTAATACTACTCACAATGAATAAAGTAAATTCGAAATTCAGAAATAATTATAAACAATTAAAAATATACATTTGAATATTTAAAAGTGTGGTTAAATTAATCCATATCACACTTTTATTTTCAACATATTTACCAATTATTTTGAATATTCAAAAATGAAAACAAAATTAATCTATTTTCTCTTCTGATTTAAATAAATGAATTAATTATATGTTCAGTGTTTTATTTCCATTTATATTTATATCACCTTCTTGAAGCTCAGAATCATCAATTAAAGCACTCCAGATATCATTAACCATGGAAATCAGTCTCAAATGCTCTGGAGAAATAATTACTGAGAGAAATCTTCTTTATTTAAGCCTTATCCTTTTGAATCCCTCGTAATAACTTCAATATTAACATTTCTAATTACTTCCAGCCATGATTTATAATGAGAAACTATTTGATCTCTCACATCTTTTATTGTTTTTCTTTAACACTTTGTTCCGTTTCTGGCAATAAATGGATGGCAAAACAAAACAAACGCTTATGACACATTTAGTCCGTCTCACGAGGCGTTTGGAAAGAGACAAAACAATGCTTGGGAACATTTATTGCTAAGACAGTTTGGAAAGACATGCTGAGCACCTTTGGGGATCTCAACCCTCGAGCATAAATAGGGGAGGGAGTCAAACATTCTCCACTATCTTTGTCTCTTGTAAGGAACATAGCAGTTTTAAATGAAATATATTCAAGACCTGTGCTTCTTAGACATTGAACATGCTAATGAATTCTAATTTCAAACTTAGGTTAATGAATTTGAAAAGATCCTTTTTGTTTGAAGTTAATTATTTATTGAACTTCGTCTGTCTCTTTTTTATTCCTTATAGAATAAAAATTTAAATTTAAAGTCTGGAATGCTCTAAATAAAGTTGATTATAATGGCATATATTGCAGAGCATATAAATTCAACTTTTCAGAAATGTTTGTTAAACTAATATAAAGGCCAGTATAATTTACGTTATTCGTAAATTATTTACCTATTCATGTACAGTTTTAAAGATTATGTTTAACATCTTTTCTTATGGTTTAAAATAATAACAGTTAAAAAAAAAGCACAGTATGTGTTTATAAGAATTTGATTTACTTGTGATAACTGCTTTCAGTACTACTGCTTTCAGACTGAATTTTTAAAAACCATTTAAAGATAAAATTGTTTTGATTTACTTGCAAGATGCTTGAAATATATACGAATTATTAAGGTTGGTTGAGGAAATGAAAAATGAATCTTTTTCTCATTGTGAAGAATGTATGCCAAAAACTGGTAGCCATGAAACTGTAAAATTAAAGACACTCTCGCGATGAGATTGAATAAATATTTTAATGCGTCCTTATCCTGCATTGGCTACAAGAAGAATCACAAGTTCAAATACAAGTTTCATATAATCCATGCTAGGATTTCCATACAATTTTAAGCTTATTGTTCTATATTCACCGGTTGTGTGGTAGATATTTAATCATTATATAATGTTTAAACGTGCTTAAAACAGTCATTGCTCATAAATCAGAGGGACTTGTATAAATTTAAGCTACAGATTCCTCTCTCTCTTTTTCGAAGTATACTTTTGAAACTCGCTTCTAATTCTAACAAATATACAACATAAGTACAATATTTTCATAAAATTGTAAAGGTATTTTAAGCTAATCGTATCGTTAATGTCATTATATATAAGTGTGCGTATGTAAGTATGTAGAAAGCTAGAGGGATGATTGTGGATATCTGATGATGATATTGATTTGATTTTTATAAACTTTGCAGTTTGAAGCTGCACTAGAGCAACTGATTAGGTCAAGTGACGAGGACGATACCATGCTGGTACCCCCTTTTCCAAACTTCAAGGGAGGGATTTAAGTTTGCTTAGAATATTAAAATTAGAATAAAAAAGGTGTTTCTTACGGGATCAAATTTAACGTTAGTTTTCTTTATTTCTAAAAAAGAAGTTAATACCGCAGAGTAAGAAAATCTGAAAACAAAACTCATTAAAAGAAGTTTAGGAAAAATTTTACTAAAAAATTATCCACATTCAAGTAATTAAATCACATAGCAGTTTTTAAAAAAAGAAGATAAAAAAGTTCTGTTTAAAGAAGAAATATCAACATATTTAAACTCTAACTTTAGAGAATCATGCAGTCTTCATTAAACAAAGGAACAATGAAAAGAATAAAAGTTTTAGAATATTTATTCAAGAGCTTAAGTTTATTTTGAAAAGGGAAAAACAAAAACATTAAAACTGAATGTTTCTTAGTCATTTTAAAATTTAAAGTAAATCGTGTATAAATTCAATGTAACTTATATTTCATGGAAATAAAGCATTTTATATATAAAAATGTATAGCTAAAATATTTTAAAATATATAAATACGTGTACAGGTTTAAGAATATAAGCTATAGCATTCAATTTCCATTCGAAGTACCTATTTTGTTCCTCCATCTAATCTAAAAGATTTCACTAAACAAAGAAATGACTTGATCATGCTAAGAATTGTCTGTTTAAATAAGTATTGAATCTTTTGTTAGTATAGCGAGCTGTAGTTGAGATAATGACTTGAACAAACAAAAGGAAACGTGTCCTTGATACGATACACATTTTATTTTCTGATTCAAAGTAAAAGTTAATTTGAAATGAGATTATGTCAGAGAGGCTTTCAACTGGATTGTCTTATTTGTGTGCTGAGGCTGATCACTAATTAAATAGCACTGTGTCACTCTGACATTTCGAAATGTGTTTGCGTGGCAGCAAAAGTGCTTAAACATTTACTAAACTAGTTCGTGAATGGTAATGGTTAGTCATTAGCATCATTGGGGGTAATTTAGTAATTTGTTTCCTTCTCTGTTTTATCTTTTCTGGAAAAGTATAAGGATTTTTTTATTTATTAATATTGTCCTTGTTTTTCACTTGTTAATAAATTTTTAAATAAATTTCCTTTATTTAGATGATTGTAAATGTCTTAATAAATTATTTGTAACAATATTGTTTTCTTGAAAATAAAACAATTTACATCATTAAGGTATTAAAACAAACATGAAAATTGTATATGTCATGACGTGTTCGATGAAATCATAGATAAAATGCTAGGGGGGGGGGGGGGGTGTTGTGTGAAAAAAATAAAAAAAAAATAAAAAGAAAAAAAACTTGCTTCATTAATTTTGTTAAATTTTCACCATTTAAGTTGAAAATAATCATGGTTCATGACAGCAAAAAAAAAAAGAGAATATTTTCCCATTTTTGTTTTAATTATTTTACCTATATTTTCATTCATGTTTAAAATGTTCTTATTTCAAGTTTAGGGTTAAATCAATAAACATAAAGTATAAAAAATAAAAAGTATATACGAAATTAATTAAATTTTCTGTTTTTGTGGTCAAAGATTACAATGTATATGTCCTGTGGTGGTAGCTTTAGTTTTCCATTATCTGCTTTTTTTTAGAATGGGTAAATAAATGCATAGAAAGAAGATATGCATATGTATATAACCATGGAGAAGTAATTAATATTGAGGAAAAAAATATTTGTAAAACATCATTAAGTTCTAGCCTTGATTGGTTGTTTATTGTCATCCCACTTCTCTCAGAAACACAATGACTATTGGCAACACACCTATTAATCTTAAACCTCAGTCAACTGACGAAGGCGATACCTGAAATGGCAACCAACTCTTACACTACACTAATTTTAGGACAGATTTATTGTTAAATCTGTAGAAAATCAAATTTATCCCTTTAGGAGAGTGGAAGGAAGGTGTGAGGAGCCAACTTGATCTCTTATCACTTCTCTGAGGTTCAATATTACAAAGTTCGTCTTTAACAGCCTTTGTGCTACGTCGAAATAAAATGTTTGTAACAAGTCAAAGCAAGAAGGCGTATCGAACAAAAAACATAAGATTTTTGTTATTCGTATAAATATATTTTTAAAACACAAAAATGAAAAAAAAAAAAAATGCACAACTATCTTATAATATATTCGTTGATTTTATTTTGTCTTCTAAATTAAAGAGAAAAAGAAATATATATATATTCTTAAAGGGAGTTGGAAACCTCTCTCTCTCTCTATACTGACAATGTTAAATTGTCTGTTTTCCACGTACCTTTTCTCAAAATCTGTTATATGTACATGCTTGAAATTTTTCATACAATTAAAGTACATCTTTCTCATGATACTGAAATGAGCTCTCAGCTAATTTGAAATTTTTTAATAATTTATGAAATACTTTATCAAACATTGCGAAATTTGACCCATTTTTCAAATAAAAAATTTGTAAAAAATAAATTTTTGTGTTTTTTTCAAAAAAAACTCATTTTAATATATATTAGTCATCATTATAAATATATCATAAAAAAATTACATACCTGCGAACAGTAGTTTATCAGAAAAGGTACATCGAACATCAAAATTTATATTATGAGATAAATTGATTTTAATGTATACAGTGAGATTTCTAATAGACTTAGAAATAAAAGAAAATAAAAGGCTCAATATACAACAAAAGATACATGTTTTGATTTATATCAGACATTCAACCTTTAAGCAAAAACGAAGCACTTTGTTTACCTTTTTCGCCATTCAACTGAGCGCGGCCCAGTTTCAATGATTATTTAAAAATAGGATTTAAGGGCTTCTAATTACCCTTGAGGTTAAAGTAAGGTATTTTTAGAAAGGTTAAAATCTATACAATTTGAAAATGTAAAAATCTCAAATTGTAAAAAAAAAAAAATGATTTTAGCTTTCCCCTTAACTCAAATTTGATTCGCATTCTGATGCTGATGAAAAATAAAACTACAAACGACGTGTTGTTATTGAACAAACACCGCTATACAACTTAAAATGGCGTTTATTCAATACAATTATGAAACTTCTTAAGCAGCTTAAGTGTTCGCATTCGAAATGAAGTATACACAAAGCTCTTACAGATCTGCTCTAGCACAGAAGTTTGTAACAGTCCTCTATGTTAATGAAGCGGATGTTTCTCGCTACATTTAACTCATTTCGTAGCTATTCTCACCAATTTAAATGTTAAACCTATGAGCGAGGCTAACATTTATAGTTCATGTCATTTGCATTAAAACGCAATGCATAAAAGTTTACGAATTTTGTATTTGCATAGCGTTTTGATGAAGAATAGAGCTGCGAAAACTCTTTTAAAACGGATTAGTGTTTGAATGTATTATTAGAATTATGGTAGAAGAATAATACATCTTTGAATTCTCAAAATTTAAAATTATTATTCAGTTTTCCATTTTAGAATGTTTTGATTCAAGAAATAATAATTACTTTTCAGTAATTTAAATATTTCAATTTGAGTTATCCAAATGGTAGAAACCAATATTCTGAAATCTTGCTTTTCCCACTCAAAAACTTTTGTACTAAATACAACTAACTTTTAATAAACTCCGGTTAACTATCGCTTTATTTGTATCATATGTATATTTTAAATTATTAAGGTATTCGACTACCTTAAAATCATGAATTTTTTTCAAAAATTAACGATTTGCTTATGATTTTGTTTTATAGACCATCTTATTAGCTTTTTTAAAAATACCAAGTTTTTTATTTTCCATTCAGAAGAACAAAAACTACAAGTGCTTTAGTAAAAGCAGATACCATAACTTTAAACAAGATGTCAAACTTTAAAATGTGTTTTACTCGAAATGCGTTTTTTTTTTCCAAAAATGCTCGAGTGGTGACAGTGATTGCTCAAAAAGTTGTGAACATAGTTAACAGATATTTTTGTGTATATTCTGTGTAATAGTAGAAGTATTTTTACCTCCAGGTTTATCAGTCACTGTTTTATTACAAATTTTACAGCCCCTTTGTGAACATAATCACTGTTTTTTTTTAAAGCCTTTTCATATAATAACTAAGATAAAGTGCTCCAGTTTTTGTAAGAACTAAAATATCTCTTATCCTGAAGGTCATTTCAAAAATGAATAGCAAAGTAACACATCAAAATTAAAAAATTTGGAATTTATTGATAAAATTCTTGTACAGAGTGGGCCCCGTCAACATAATTTTTTTGTCAATTTTTACCACTTTTCCCCCATTTTAATATTAATAAGTTATTTTTTTCTTAGCATTTTTTTTCTTAAAATGTACTAAATAAAGCTAAAATCTACAAAAATCTCCATATCTGAATTTTATTTTAGAAGAAACAGTTGTCGAAAGTAGTCGGATACCTTAACAAATGTTATCATGTTTTATGTTTGAAGAAAAGGTGTTTCAAATAAGCAACATAAAACTTTGCTTCTTATAATGACTGATCTCGTTTTGGAGAAGTGGTCTTTAAAATAAAACAAGAACACCCAATTGCCGAAATGAAAGTTCTAAATTAAGTATGAGCTAAAAATGTCATGTGTTTTACACGCAATAGCAGAAAAATAGAGAAATAAAAGTACATGTATTGTTGTTGATAACAACCCTCTGAACACTTTGAAGGGTTGCATACACGACAGCTTAAGTTTAGTAAAACAGCACGAAATTTTATTACTTTGTGTTATTTTGAGAATTTTTATTTAAATGTTTAGAGTATTCATATTCATAGTGATTTCTCAAAGCACTGTTCCTACATAATACACATTCTTTATATTCTGTACACACTATTGTTTCCACGCATGATGTGTAGTTTAGTCAACATTATCATTAACTCGTAACTGACGTTGTATTTATGTATTCATGGGTTCAAGTCTCGGTGCCTTTAAAGACTCGCAATGTAGATAAGCTAGCAATCAATGCACAAAATAATCCCGTTGGCCTAGTGTGGATTAATATGATATTTAATTTACGTAAAAATAGAAAACAATGTAAGGGCCACTGGTTAGGAAACTCATAATTTTGAGCCACGGTCAAGTAACGACGCCACTTGAGTTGGCACTCCCCTCTCCGAACTTCCACGCCAGGCCAACAGAACTTCGAGCCTCGAAAGATTTAACGTGCATCTGCCTCTTGACATGGCGGGTCTTAGTGGCTTTATATTTCGAACTCGTGACTCGATAACACTGGCCACGAGTTCGCGACCATTACCACTCGGCCACTGTGACCACAAGCATGGTGCGGGTTTGAAATAGGGTGCTAGCTGAGGTGCCGCCTTCGTCACTTGACCATGGTTCAAAGTTACGAGGTCCGTCACCGGTAGCCTTCATGTTAATGAAAAGCGCTAAATAATTAAATAATTAATCAATTTCGTGCACGATTGGGATTTTCAAGCATCACAATTCTTAAAGTGAACTGCATATTTACCATTAGGGATGGTGATTCTTGCCGAAAAAAATCGATTTGAATCATAACCTGATGAATCGATTAACATAAAAATCGAGCTCTAAGGTATCGATTTCTAAAAAATAGATTTTTTTTTTCAAGTATGCATTTACAATGTAAATATAAATCCATTTTATGAAAAACAAGAAAGTTACCATAATAAACGATCTCTTATCTCTCTCTCTCTCTCAGTATTACACATTCACATCAGTATTCTTATAAGAATTCCACCTGGTTATTTCAATGCTCATTAGTAATTATTCGCATGTTAGCTAATTTAAATGACTTACATACATGGTTAGATTTAGCAATAGCAACTAACGAAACAAACTCAAAATAATAGCATCAAAGTAAAAAATAACCCTCACAATTACTTATTATTCCATAACAAACACTACACAAAAGTAAATATTTATTTCGCTAATCACAGTATATTACGACAGTCAGTCAATCCAGGCATAAACAAATGACGCAATATCAACAAATACAAACGTAACTTTTTATTATTTATTTATTTAAGAGAGGCAAAGGAAACTAATCACACGGTATCTCGTGAGTTTTTGACTAATAACCCATTTAACCGTCAGCACCGTAATATTATGGGTTTTAAAGATAGTACATTCCACTAATTGTAAATAATTTTATGATTTTTACCAAAGCAGAAAAAATCGAATGTGTCGATTCTCTTGGATGAAATATCAATTCACTGAATCGATTCAGTGCTACATATCGATTTAAAAAAATCGACTTTTTTGGACAGAGAAATCGACTTTTCGATTAATCGATCTCAGATCGCCATCCTTACTTACCATTCATCATTTTTAATTAGTCTATGAAGGCTATTCCGCAATCTTTCAGCCGCATACCTCTAAAAATAAGACGAAAAGAACCTTATTATGGTAAAATAACTTACAATACGTTATTTTTATAGATTTAAAATAGGATAACAAGATTTTTGAAGAATTTAGTTAAACACAAGCATATCTTCAATTATATGAATATATCGTCGGCCTAGTAATTAAAATGCGTAACTCCACAAAGGTACTTAATTTGATAAAGGAGTGCTACGCGCCAAGCAGCAGTTGTTGTCGAGTTACGTGGAATTCAAGATGGTGGCCTGGCGGTAACAAATCATCAGAAAAATAATTGTAAAGAACTATTTTGAAATATATTTCAAATGAAGAATATAGGAATATAGATTCACAAAATAACCAATATCAACCAATAATGAGTGTAATAAAAATTACATATAATAATATTAAATAATATATCATTATTATCGTATATATATATATTACATAACTTAATATTAATTATGATACATGACAATATTCATAAAATTTTTATATCATAATTATTATATATAATACGAGTAATAATAAAAATATCAAGGTAACCATATTGTAATGATATCACCCATCTTTGCGAACATAAACTACAATTTGGCGCGTAGCATTCCTATATCAAATTAGCACCCCATAAGAAGTTACGCATTCTGATAATTAGGCAGACGATATATAACATTCGTATATTATTTAGGAAACAATTGAATAGTAGTCATCAAAATAGAAAATAATAATAAATAGATTCTTGATAGGGAATTATACAAACCTTTCAAAAATTTTATCGAAGTTAAGTTAAAATTAATTTATGGCAAACTCTCGAATCAAGCGTGCAGAATATCCTTTTTGCAGAATCAAAGAGCATTAGCATTTTATATATTCTGAAAGTTAAAGTAAAAATTCCATTCATAAAACCATGTGGAACGCTCGAAAGCTTCTTGAATGATGAATTGATTTTTCAAAAGGCAAACAAGATATTTACATACGCGACATCGGTTTTATTCATGTACTTTCGGAGATGAAAGTAAAGGTTTACTATTTTTTTCTATTCTGAGGTAATCCTGGAAAATATTCC
>BMAV01016659.1:97523-108679 GCA_019973955.1 Trichonephila inaurata madagascariensis | reverse complement strand
TCTCACTATCTTATTTTTCACCTATACTGTTTTGTTGTACTTTTAGTTATTGCTTTGCTTTGTTAAATTTCTAACAATTTAGCAATGTACCAAATGATTATTAGTTAGGTTAGTTAGATGGTGACAACACCTTTCCACTTTTGTTACATGATGGGCTAAAAAGAAAATTATTCTTTTGACCTTCCATGAAAGTTTATTACTAACTGTAAGGAAAAGAGAGTTAGATGCAAATCAAACTCACAAGTATATGCATGCGTAGTTGAGTTAAATAAATTTTGTCATGACTACATATCAAAAATTCCTATGCTTCATTTTTTTTTTTAAAAAAAATAAATGTGGCAGTTTAAAAAACTAAGGAAACACGCTTTTATTGTTTTTAGAAGTAAGAAATTGCTGATGCGTCCTCCTCTTTTTCACAAAAAAACCCCCATTTTTTTTGTTTGTTGTATTTCTATTAACGATGAGAGTTTTCGCTTTAGGGTTGTAATTTAATCTTTTTGTCACCACATCTAGGAATGGGAAATCGTTGATCCTGATGATCCCGATCAGCATAATGGAATAAAATTATTAAATTATTGTATTTTTATCGGTCCTTGACAATTGTGTAAAATTTCGAATGAATTTGACATTTTAAAATTGGTAAAAACCGAGTTTAATGATTCCATTACATGCAGGTGAAGCTAATAAAAACATGTTAATATTATAGATTCCCGAGCTAATAGGGCATGAAAATAATGAAATTTTACTCATAAATTTTTTCATAACTTTACCAAACTACCTTATTCTTAATATGTTTTGAATTATTAAATCCGTGTTATTCCCACTACGTTTTTTACGTAAAAAAGGTGACTGCTTTAGCAGAGAGTTCTCATTCGCTTACTTGTAGCCGGTGTTACGTTTGTCGAGTCATACGTTCGCGTTCTAGTGTCACTGAAGACCCGCCTTGCAGAAGGATTAATGCATATTAAATTTGTCGAAGTTTAAAATTACGAAACAGGTGATGATGATGATGATGAGTTTGGTGTTTTATTGCGCAAGAGCCAGTTTTGGCTATACTGCGCCAAACCTTCATAGGTGTGTGGTCTAGACAGGAAAAGAAGAAAAGGACAAATTCGATGACAAGATGGAGGGTCGAAAATAGAGAAGGATTACTGGGGTACCCCGGGGTCGTGACAACCGTGTTTACCAAAGATAGTAAACCCCTTGGGAAAAGGAAAAGATCACTAGGGTACCTCGGGATTGCGACGCCCGTACCCACCTAAAGAAGGTGAGCCCCCTAAGGGGTTACGATACGGGAGCTGCTTGAAGAGTGGAAAAGCCACTTCAAGTATAGGGTGTCCGGGCTTAAAGTATCCAAAAGTTATGGCTTATCATTACGGAACTACGCATCAGAATGTGGTAAACTGTTCATTAGTGGATTGGAAACCTGTCCGAGATTTTTTGGATCTAGTTCGATCACCAGCACGTGCGCACATTAGTCGGTAATCGCAGACGATAAACTTGTTACACTGACTTCATTAGTAAAGATGTGGATGCCACAGCGAAAGGTGCAGTGCACACTTTATTTAACGGAATTTAAATCATCCAAGCACGTACAGCGACTTTTTCGGACAGAATGGAAAGTAGATCTTCCGACATCAAAATCTATCCACCAATGGGAAAGAACTTTAAAGGAGACAGGAACTTTGGTATCTGAAACTGGCAGGTGTCATTAAGGTTTCGTGATAAAAGACACAATTGATTGTGGACATGATTCATTTTTTAGGAGTCCTGATAAGTCTATTAGGCAAACCAGTTATGACATTCATTTTATTCTGTTCTAACACGTCACTGTACATGCGCTACTGATTTAAATTCCGTTATCCAAAGTATGCACTGCACCTTTTGCTGTGGCGTCCCAATCTTTACTAATGAAGTCAGTGTAACAAGTTTATCATCTGCGATTGCCGAATAATGTGCGCACGTGCATGTGATCGAACTAGACCCAAAAAATCTCGGATGGGGTTTCCAATTCATAGATGTGAACAGTTTACCACATTCTGATGGGTAGAATCTCTATAATAAGCAATAACTTTTGGATACTTTAAGCCCGCACACCCTGTATTGTCTTTCTCACTTGACTGTGGTTCAAAATTGCGAGGTTCGTCCTCATTAAATCAATTGTTGTTTCTGAGTGAGTGCGAGAGAGAGAGTTATAATAAAGTTACACTATAAACTTGCACTAGGGCTATCTGTGACAGACCTCGTAATTTTGAACTATAGTGAAGCATCTAGGGCGACACCTGAGCTGACACATCGATCCCTCTCCTAACTTTCACGCCACGCCAACAGGATGACGTTTGAGCCTCGACAAATTTAACGCGCAGTGGTTCTTTCGGCGGGTTTTCAGCGAAATTAGGCTCGAACTCGTGGCACGCCATCCAAGAGTCCATGATATTGACCATTAGGCTACCCTGTCCGCTTTTCTGGTAGTGAGTGAATATTAACGTCGCACTGTTCAGCTACACGAAGGCTTTTGGTGACGGACCAAGTAATTTTGAACCATGGGCAAGTGACGTGGATGACACCTGAGCTGGCACTCCCTCTCCTAACTACCACACCAATGGGAGGACGTCTAAGCTCTCGACAGATTTAACGTGCATCGCTCCCCAATACGGCGGTCCTTTAGTGGTACTGAGCTTGAGCTTGTGACAAGGCCATCTACGATCCGATACCTTGACCACTCGGCTACCGCGGCCACCCGTTTTTCTGAGTACGAAGTTAATAAGCTATCAATCTCAAAACACAGCATACATCTAAATTCCACGAAAAGTATTTTTTAAGAGGGGAGGATTATTTTAAAATCTTTTTTTAGACTTAAAAACAGGATTAAAAATTGTAATTGACAAATATATCTTAGAAAATCAATATAAACTCTTTTCATTATTTATTTTACATTTCATTTGTGTAGAAGAAAAAAAAAACACCTGTGCTTTTTCTCTCAAACTAAACAAATAACATAAATGAATTTTTTATAACAATTTTATTTATTTATTTATTTATTTATGAGGAAAAAAAACTTTTCTTTAGTAAATCAAATATTAATAAATAAATTTCTAATATTTTCAAAATAAAGGGTATTAAAGAAATTTAATTCAAAAGAGAAATTAACATAATTGACATTTGGAAGAAAGCAAAGAATTTTTATATAAACTAAATAAAACTAAGTTTTTTTCGTGAATGCATTTTTTTGTGTGTGGAAATATCACAATGACGTTTCGAACAAAAACCGAAAGTCATTTTCTTCGGTACTATAATTCCTTTTTTTTTTCTTCAAGAGAATGAAGGAAAAAGAGAGCACTTTTAAGCAAAAGAAATGTTTCTAGCCTTTAGTTAGTTCTGTTTATTGAAGAAATTCCGAAGAAAAATGGCGTCTTTGCAACATTCATGAGCTGAATAGAAGTCGAAATGAAGAAGTTTCGAGAATGAAACTTTTTGTGCGGTGTGTGGACTCTTCAGTGAAACGTAAAACCTCTAAATATTTCATCTCATCGATCATTTTCGAGAAACTGTTATTTGGAAGATTTTTTTGGTCGCCTTAAGCCCAATGGATTAAAAGGACAAAGAATAAACTGTTAAAAATTGAAGAGCTTTACAAAATGACCACGATGCTTTCTATTTCGGTGAAAATAAAATTAAGTCGGACACCGATTTAATAAATTCATCGAGACCAAACATTTTGTTCGTTAATTTGGGGTTATTTTTAATATCGGGGCCCAAAAAATAAAATACTAATTTTTTTGTAATTAAAGTCAAACCTCCATATTGCGAATTTTTCTATGTATCGAACTTTTTCCTGGAACCAAGAACATTTCACGATTGTCTTCGTAAAATAACCTCCCAATAGGGAAGGGTATTTTCTATGTAACGAACTTTTTCTCTTATGATTCATACTTTTTTTACCCTATTTTTAAAGTATTTCTGGATATTTCGTTATTCTCACTTTTAACAGATTTTATGATAATTGTAAATCTTAAACTGGTTTTATTATATGCCTAACTCATCATGAGCAATAGAATTCTGGACGTTTTATCTAAGAAGTACAACATTTAAACTCCATTGTCCAGTTCACTAGAAACATCTTCGATATCTCCTTTTACCCTCCGCGGAGTAGTCTAGTGTCCCCGGGTCTTTTAACTAGTCTCCATTCATTTGTAGTTTTGATCAGTCGTACTGGTAACTTCGTTTCTTGTTGCTCGAAAATGTCAAAACTTAAGTGTTTGAACATCAAAGGAACAAATTAAATTCTTCAGGAAGTGGATCAAGGCGTCAAGAAACTTTCCTTGGAGTTTATTACGGGTAAGATATATCCAATAAATATGTATTAAAAAATTTACAAAAAGGTGTGAATGATTACGTTTTTTAACATATAGTGTTTATGAATTTAAAATTTGTTTTATGTGGTTTATAAAGAAACTGAAAGATTAAACACTATATAAGGAACTTTCCATATAACTAACTTTTTTTCGGGATTTAGCTACTTCGTTGTATAGAGTTCCGACGGTAATTTTTAATACTTCTTATTCCGCACATTTACATTGTCCTGCTCTGCGCAAGACTTTTATCTCCGAGCGTTACTGGGAGGCTAAGCATGTGTTAAATTGATGGACTCTGTTTCAGCTTTTTTTTTTTTTCGACTTCTTTATATTTGTTGTAACTGCTCATAATCTGTCATTAGAAAAAAAACTTTTTAAAAATTTCATGATAAGCATCTACATCTATACACACATCTGAAAGTACACATTTCTTATTCAACATCTAAAAATACTATTTGTGGGTTGTTATGCACCATATCATTGTAAATCTAAAATATTGAATAATAGATGTTTGACATTATTGTTGATTCCCGATTCGAAAGAGTTCTCTATTTTATTCTATGCAGAAAATATTTATTAATTTATTGAAAAAATAAGTAACGTATATTACAACTCAATTTGTATTTTTTAGATGGAAAACAATGTAGTAGAGATGACGTATATTAGATGCTGTAGAAATAAAAGTATGACTCAAATAATAAAGTTATACATCAGTCTTATTTAATATAAAGGATCATTTTTTTATTCAAAAAATATTTCTTTCTAAAAAAAAGATGCTCTAATATCTGGCACTGTTTTTTTTGGATATTTTTTTCGAGATATTCGGCGACCAAATTTGAAATTAAAAATGAAAAATGTCAACTGATATATTGCAGAGTTGAGGTGCTTACTACTATCTTATAATACATTTCGATAAATGAAAATGTAATGTGAAGATAAAAGAAATTATTCTAGTATTCATTTAGAAGTTTTAAAGTTTTTCCTTTCGAGTAAAATTTAACATATTTCTGAATGCCTCTAATGTTTATAATATATTTTTTTTTAGAATTGATTGTTTAATTAGTATTTTGAATTGAACTTCGTGTATTGTTGTATATGATACCAAGACTATATATATATAAGGTTAGTGGAGTACATTTTTATATATTATTGCTCTTTTAAAATGCTGCATCTTTTCATGAATAGTATTTGCTATCCTCAGTATTTAATTTATTGTATAAAATTAGTCTAATATGTAACCAGAGTAGTTTACAGTACTCTCGAAATTACGTTTATAATTGGTTTACTTGTTTAAAAAAAAATGGGGTAGATTCTTTGTTTGCGTGGATTAAGAATTCTTTTACTTATTTGCCAATATTTTATTAAAAAACAATTAATTGAAATTTTTCGATAACTTCCTTTTTTTATCTATTTTTTTTAAAAAAAATAGGCATTTAAATTTTACATGAACGCTAAGAACTAATTTTATTGCAAAATATACAGGAAACTATTTCCATCAATATCTGTTTCTTCTCATTTAAACTTTTTGATATTTAAAGAGGTTATTTTCCTTTAAAAAGGGAGACTTTAACTAAGCAGTCATTTTTTTCGAATGAAAATAGCTCAATGAAGATTCATTGGGAAATATATTTGTGAAGAAGGAACTTCAAAACAATTTAAAACTTTTTTTTGTATTTTATTTAATACTTCCAATTATTTTTAACCTTACATGCTTTAATTGAAACAATACACAATTTAAAAAACAATTATTTTTTAAAAATTTTTATCAGGGAATCAATCGAAAAAAAAAGCAATCATTTGCTTGAGTAACAATACAATATTCTGAGAAAATTTTTAAAAAAATTTCTTAAGTAAGTATTTTTAAATTTTCCCATTTATTTCCACAATGTAAAACTTATTCAGTTTATATTAGGTTGGAAAAAAAGAAATCCATTATTTTTGTTTGAAATTCAAAACTTATTTAACATGTTTCGGGTTGTGCGATTTGAGTCAAATATGTACCGTTTTGTTGTATAATTTGTTGCCATTTTTAAGGTAGCTTCGTATTGCCACTCTCATAGAAGTCTTGGTCTTTATTGGGGGAAAAACTCTGGCAATTGATTTTCACAATCTTCTCTTGATCCCAATTTCTTATCACTCTAGAAGTTTTGCAATGCGGGGTAGATGTGGTAATTTGGTGCCAGGTCCGGACTATATGGTGGATGCATTAAAACTTTCCAACCAAGCTCCCAGAGTTTCTGGTGAGTCACTACAGACGTGCATGGCGTGGCGTTGTCCTGATGGAACACACCTCTTCTGTTGGTCAATTATGGCTGTTTCTGGTCAGTTACTAGCTTCAAACGGTCCAGTTATTTACAATAGATATCTGAATTTAGTGTTTGGCCCTACGGAAGCAACTCATAATTAATGATTCCTTTCCAGTCCCACCAAATACACATTAGAACCTTCCTGTGTGTTAGTCCTGGTTTGGCCACCGTTTGAGCTGATTCACCGCACTTTGACCACGATCGTTTTCGCACAATATTATCGTATGTGACCCATTTCTCATCCCCAGTCACCATCCGCTTAAGAATTGGGTTGATTTCATTCCATTTGGCCAGGGCTTCGTAGATGGAAATTCGATCCATCATGTTTTTTGGTGTTAATTGGTGTGGAACACGAACATCGAGCTTCTTTTTGAATCCAACTTTGCTCAAGGGGCTTAAAACTGTTTTATGGTCGATCTTTAGCTCCTGGCGATGCTACGACTACTAACATGCCGGCCAACTTATCTCATATCTTATATCATTATTTCTGTGATTTTATCGACATTTTCGATGACGGGCGTGGGGAAACTTTAACATCAAAAATGCCCGAACGGAATCGACGAAACCGAAATTTCTCGTAATTAGCTGTTACACTATCGGCACCAAAAACACTATCAACAATTTTAGCCACCTGGCTTGCATTTTCGCCTTTATCAAAGAAAAACTGTAAAATGTACCGAATTTTCTCTTTGTTGATTTCCATTTTTAACACCCTGTAATTCACAAGTGAAAGGACCAAACAAAAAACAGCAAAATTAATATTTTAGTGTGAAATGTCACCTTGACAACGAGCATAAATTTTAAATTGTTTGATTGATACTTCACGAGATATCGACATTACAACCATTTACCGAAAAAATAACGGATTTCTTTTTCCCCAACCTAATATTTCTGCCAGTAAATTTAAATATGGATACTTTAAATTAAATCTCGATAATTAATTGAACTATATTTTGATAACCCGATGCCTCATTAACTCGATTCACGGAAATTTAAATATGATATGAGAAACTTATTCCAAAGAAAGAATGGTATCATTTGTCTCTATTGAAATGAAAAAATCTAACATTTATGAGCTCCTTTCAATTAATTTATTTTTCATTCATTCCTTAAAAAAAACAATCACGAAATCAAACCGAGGAGGCAAATCATTATTTGCAACCATTTCCTATCTACATTTTTCAAGAATAATTTATTTATAGCCAAAATCCTTCTGAAAACGCAATTAAAAAGATGCCGAAGGAAGCTATCCAATTTGCATCCCGAATCTGCGTAATAAATTTTATCTTCCTGATTTATGTATCTCCAGTAACAAATTATTGTTTGTCTGAGAGAGGAAACAAAATTTATTAACAAGGTTCGCTAATTATGAGAAATTATTGAATGAATTATCTTAAGTGGCAAGATTTAGCTGTCAGTAACCGTAAGCCATTAAGAGCATTATGTGCGAACATTAAATTTCGCAAAATATTTGTTTATTTTGGGCTTTCTTAACAAGAAAAATCGGGGTCAAGCCGTCTTCTTTCTCGAAAGCTTCGATAATTGGTGTGAAATGCAGATAAGGCACAGGATTTATTTTTGACTTGATGCAAGCGATTTGTTTGCTTAAATGCTTTGTTCTTGGCGTCAATAAACGGTTTCATGCTCTCTTTATGTTCAGAATTATGTTTCATGTTTCATGCTTGAAGGAATGGAAATATTGCAGTTTTTTATGAGAAATTCAAGTGACAGTTTCTATCTTGCGCTTAAATCATGTATGCCTTATCGGAAAATGCACATTCAGTGCAATAAAATTTCTTCTTGCAGCATTTGTTCCAAGAAATTCTTTCTTTTAATGTCGGAATATTTATTCCAAGTCATAGGTGTATTTTTTTAAAGAAATGAGAGAAATAAACTTAGTCTATATATAACTACCGAGTGTTGCTGGGTAAAAGCAGATAATTTTTGGAACTTTTTAAAAGTTATAAGTAAGGTGGTCGGCTTTTTTACGGATCCACTAATCTCAGAAAAAGGTAGCGTGAAATCCGACGTATAACGCGCACTTCGAACACAAAAAATAGGATCGAAATTTACGGGTGCGCATTATACGCCTGGTATACAAAAATGATAGCTTCACAAAAAAAAAAAAAAGAAAAAAGAAATGAGCATTAAAAAAAATTAAACTTCTATATAGATAGATATATTGTTTATTTAAAAGAAATGTGACATACCTAATGAACTTACAGGGTTGTTTAGAAGTATACTACACTTTTTTCAAAAGTCCGAGATAATACCTCGGATGAGACTTAAAAACAGAAGAGCATTGCACACGTATATTTCAGGTTTCTTTGTAAAAAAAGTGATGCGTGCGTTATACGGCTAATATGCCTAAACATTTTTTAAAAAATGTAGCTTGAAAGTATGGGTGCACGTTATACCTTAGATTTACGGTAGTTTAAAAAAAAATTTTTTTTTAGGTTTTCCGTTAGCCATGCAGAAGCTGTTGAACTTTTATAATTTTTTAAAAACTTTTTAGGCGTTTTGATTGGATCTTTAAATCTAAAGTCAAACAAAACTTTCAAAGTCAGTGTCTGAATTTTAGTTTTCGAATATAGTGAATTCACATTCACTAAATGGTATGTCTGAATGTATATGATCATCATGCAATAAGGTTTTAATTCAGAGCATTAAATACAGGTAGACAATCACGTTCTGAAAATGGAACATGCCATCTCATTTTTCAAAAAAAAATGGCATAGAACTGACTAGTGCTGATTGTGTGCAACAAACTAATGGTAAAAAATATATTTACTTCAGACTGGACTACCAGAAATAAAACTATCGTTTGGCGTTTTACTTTACATCAATTTAATTTTGAAATATTCTACCCGTTGGACAACATTTTCGCCCTCATTGTGACTTGAATGAAAATTTCAGGAATTTTTTCGATCAGTTCAACTCACATTATTGTGTCAAATTTTACGTAAATTATTGAATAAAAAACACACTTTCGGCTCATAATACACGGATCGGTTTTAATTTGAAAATTTTCGATAAATATTTACTTAAGTGATTTTTTGAGAATATTATACTATAATGTTTTATCGAATCTGGAACATTTGAAAGAGCATTATCGGTTTCAGAAGAAATTTGCTTAGCTTTATGCAATACAATAATGTTTGAATCTGTATGTTTCAGACTTCATTTTAATTCAAATAAATTTATAACTTTAAAATTGCTTGTACATTGGGGCATTTAAAAATATTATGATAATAATATGGATTTTATTCTGCCTCCCACGCTAAATTCAAATTCGAATTTCTTCCTTCCTCAGATACTTGAAAAAGAAGGGTAGCCGGTAGACTATTCAAAAGAAAAATTACCTTTCAGCTGTGCACAAGCAAATGTACGTTACGCATCATGGATGTAAGACACTATCTTCCTTTTGAAATTCATTCGAAAGACAACATTTGGCGACTGAAAGTAGCCTTAAATATTAAAAAAAAATCATGAAAAAGAAGGTATTGCGTTTCGAGGAAGTCATCGCGCAATAGCTTTATTATAAATTCGAATTTTTTTTAATTAAAACATTTAAAATATGATCTGTTATGAAAATTTTCTTCGTTTTTTTTGTGCTTAACAAAGTAATTTTAATTTTTTTAAAGATGAACTAATTGACTGGTAAATAATACAAAACAAAAAAATGAACTAAAAAAATTACAAAATTTAATCAAAAAGCTATTTTTTTCTAAAAAAATTGTTTTTAACTTATCACAAAGAATCTTGATAAAATTACAGTAATATTAATAAATTTGAAAGAACGGTAAGTTTTACTAGGAGGGAAATTTAAATAAAATTTATTATTTTAATGCTCAAACTAGATTTTAAAGTATGGAATTAAGAAAAGCAAGAAAAAATAGTTCGAATAAATGTATAATAAAAGTCTCTATATATGGATGACTTACATGATATCAAAGAGACATATATCAACTAGAAATACCAGATTTTTAAAATTTTACAATGGTTTTTTTATTTTGTTTATTACAATGATTACAAAGTACCCCTCCCCCCCCTTCTAAAATGTTGTTTGTGACAAACAGTGATCTTTTAACGTTTATTGTAACATTTTAAATGTATGTGAAGAAATCCCATTTCGGAAATAAAATTTAACACATCTCGTACTCAGCTCAATTAACTCGGCATTTTGAAAACCAGCGCAGTGAAAATTCTCTCATTAAAAATTAATTTGTTTTCGGACGATAAATTGTAACAAATTTCTGAGTGTTGCCACAACTTTAAACGGAGAATTCAGATACTTTTTCTTATCACTGTAGCATTTCTAATTTAAAAAAAATGGCAAAATCGTTATTAAAAAATGCAGAAATGTATGCTTTGTCTTCGAACAAAAGAAAGCTATTGTGTAAAGGATTCTAGGTGTATTTATTATTTGAAACTTATAAATGAAAATTTTTACTAGAACGTTCGAGAGCTATTTTTATCAATGAATTATACTTTG
>BMAV01016659.1:64503-88920 GCA_019973955.1 Trichonephila inaurata madagascariensis | reverse complement strand
TTAAAATAAGTTTTACATTTATTTTTCAATTCAACTGATATTATATATATAAAAAAAAGTCATTGATATGAATTTTTAAGGCCACGTTTCCGAACATAGGCTGTCACCATAACATTTTCGCATTCATTTCGCATAACATTTCCAGTTCTTATTTTCTGTCATTTTACGACGAGGGCTGCAAAACATAATTTTTTTTCGAGAATGCATTCACATCTCGTGATTCACGATCAATATGCTCTTGAAGGAAGTAAAAATCCTTTCCTGATAAAATATTATTTCAAAAATGATTTATTGCTTCGAAGAACACATAAACTAAATAAACATTTTTCAAACAAATATTTTATCAAGTCTCACGTATTGAATTTTTACGCTCGCACACATGCACACACATACAATCTAAATCATCAATAAGCAAATAATTTTCACTAGTAAGACAAAAATGTACTTGCGTAATAAATATATAGCATCGATTAACCAATTTCGACAATTTAAAAGACGTCGCCAGTTAAAAAAAATTTCGCTAAATGCTGTAATCGTTATAATTATTATGTTCGCTATGGAGCTGGAACGGTTTTCGCTAATGGCTGCAAGTAGCAACCTTTTTTTGATTAGTCGAAATAGGTAGACAGTATAATACGTAAGTACTAACAACATTTTTAAGATTGTACTTAATTAAATTTATTATAGTTATGATTATTGCAAAAAATGATGTGCTTTTTATCAATTTTCAAGAAGTATATTTCAAACTAGAGATGGAAATTTGGGAGATATTATTCATATAAAATAGTGGAAGAGAATGTAATAATATTTTAGTTTTATATAATAACCGTATATTAGAAGACAGCAATGCATATAAAACTAAATAAGTAATAATCTTATGCATAGAACCGTACATACTATTCTCTGGATTCTGTAAATCTGGATATTAAAGCTGCATTTTTTCGTTAGAATTATATAAATATGTTTATTTTATCATTTACTTACAATTGCATTACATATTATATCTTTACCGGAGAAGTGTTCTAAAAACTGGTGAATTTCACTTTTAAACTTTCCTTTGATTACGAGTTTTGCGTTTAAAATTGGCAACAAATTTAAACAAGATAGAGGTAAAAAAAATTTTTTGTTAGAAATTATGCGAATAAAAAAAAAGGTGCTTTATAATATTACCTAAAGATTTTGAAAAAAAATGAATATCAAAAATTGAAGAAGTATTCGTTATTGAAACATTAAAATTAAAATTCTGTTCTTACCTTTTCTAATATGTACTCCTTGAGCAAATTCGTTCAAATTGAAAATTAAAGAATTTGGACTTGATTTTATTGATTTTAACCTTTTTAATCAGTTTATTAATTGTTACTTTGTCTTTTTTTTAACAAATATCCCCATTTAATTTCTCTCTGTCCCTCTTTTTTAACACTTTATCTTCGATCAGTTAAAACATGCGCATATGAAACGAGGTCCTCAGATTATGCTTTAAATATTCGAAGATATTATTACATAAAATAGATTATTAAGTAATGCCTGGCAATTTTTCAATGTTAAGTTTATGATTAATTTAATAAAATGCTACTCAATTTAATAACGGCACATGGATGAAGTTAAACTAAGGCTGATTTCACACGAGGGAACTTTGGGCCAGTCAACTTGTTTTCTGCCACAACTCTTCTAGTGTGAAGACGGGAGAGAATTTCTTTCACTTACGAACGTAAAGTTCATTAAATAAGGAATGCCTTAGGTGGAAAAGAAATGTCAGACTTACCAGTACGTGAGTGCGAAATTGCAGTAAGGGCCTTTCTCCAATTTTAATACACAAGTAGCCTCGTGTGAAGAGAGTAGCTTCCAAAAAACCCATTTAATTGAGTAAATTAGTGGGGAAGAGAACGTGGTTTCCGGGTGCTTGAGGGAAGGGTACAATAGGAAGTGCCAACTGACCACGTGTGAAGGGACGCAGGCGATTTTTGCTAAAAACTAGCTGCCGACTATTTGCTCCTTATGTTATGTGTGGCACAATAACACACATCTTCCTGTGAAACGGCCTTAAGTTCGTGTGAAAAGACCGAAAAGTAACCTCCTTTCTCTCAGGCAACGTGGTGTGAAAGTTAAGAATATTTTGCCTTTAATATTCTACTGTAATCCTCTATCAAGGAGCAGGATCTTAATGGAACAAGAAATATATATAAAAATTGAAATTATATGAATTTTGTTACACTAAATCTCATTTCAAAATATCAATGGTGAATATAGAAAGTAAATTACCAACATTTTCAAACAAAATTAAAAATTTTATAAAATAAAAATTTATAAAATATCCCAGTGCAACCTCGGACTTAGGACCGATAAGTGGGTTAAACTAGTTTGTTGGCGCCCACCTTCCCCCTGTTGTAACAACTTGGTAAGTTAATCCAAAAATATCCAATTCTCAAAAATTTAAAATTTAATACTTAAAAAATTAAACTATTCGCCATCGCATTCTGAAAGATATATATATATATATATATAATTAAGTCAATTCCTACTTAGGTTAACAATTTTTTTTTTATCTTAGTTACTTTTTATTAAATAATTATAATTAATATAAATATGTATATACATATGACAGAATCTTAATATTGAGTGGCAAAATAAAAAGCGATTTTCCTTGCAATTTTCCTTTCTATATACGGTATTGGACTATTTTTTTTGTTTTGTTTATTCATTAATTAAATTTAATTATTTCAATAAAATAGTACAGTAAAAAAAATCACATTCTCAGAAATTTGGCCATGCCAGGTGGGATTTGAACCCACGACCTTTGGATTAGAAGTCCAACGTGATATTTTCTTTTCTATATATGGTGTTAAACAATTGTTTTTTTTTTCATTCATTCATTAATTAAATAGAATTAATATTCGAAAAAGCTGTATTAACATCAAATGTCATCCACTATAAGTTTAAAAAGATGTATTTGAACTTGAGTGGATGAATAAAAAAAGTATTTTATTAACAATTGAAAATTTGAACGAGATACATACATAGAGAGAGAGTGTAAACAAATAGTAGGATTTGAAAAAAATATTGTATTCCCGTTATTAATGAGAATGTAAAAGTAAAGGAAGAGGAATGTTTTAAAATAAATATAAAGTCATGTTTTATTATAGGTTCGTTGCTCTCACACTAGGGCAATAGTATCCTCAACGTATCTGACTAGGGTATCTTTACAGGATAAATATCAGCCCTACAAAGAAATGGCCTAAGAATACGCTTATAAAAATATCTGTTATAATTCCTAAATCCTTAATTCCATTGGTCAGTAAGACGATTATATGTCTTATATTTTTGTTATTCCAATGATTTAGTCCATCATTTTGATTTATTTCCTGAGACACACAGAAAACTTGTATACAGCACTAAGAACATTACAAAACTGATTCTACGAGCTAAAAAAAGTGTTGCTTTCAGATGACTTACTACGCTATCTATTCATTTCACATTTAGCTTACAACGATATCTTCCTTTGATAGTGGTGAAGAATGTCTATAGGTAAACTTACACTAGTGGGGTTAAGGTTCATAGTAGATTTAAGATAAACTGCTTTATTTTTCAATCTAGTTTAAAAAAAGAGATAAAATTTATAAAAAAAGAAATGAGAGCTCTTATTGTTTTGACAAGTATTTCCCAAGTTTACGTACGTATAATCCCATGGGTAGGTGAGGAAATCTGCAAAAAGTGTTACAAGATACACACATTCATAATAAAAGTGTTCCATAAAATAGAACTTCCAATAATCACGTGAATTATTTGTGTTGATAGTAATGATAAATTTATATTAAAATTAAGACTAATTTGAAGGCTGCATTAAAAAAATAAACCTAAAAAAATCTTCGTATGAGTTCTTAGTTTCGTTTTCACTCTGAAACTCCTATTCAAAAAACTTAAAATATCGTAACCATACGCTTTTTTCGTACCAGACATCAACATTTAACAAATGCGTTTCTTTATGTAATTCCAAATCACTATAATCACACTTAAAACTCTTTCTTAAAAGAATTCAACCATAAACAGTTTTCTTTACTTCAGGAAAAAGAAGTCAGATTTCTTTCCATTTATAAAAAGATACATAAAGAGATCTCTCCCGCTCTTAACAGCTGAAAGAATCGAATCGAAGAAATCCTCCAGGGCTATTGTTTCATCTGAATAACTTTCGATCCCTGTTTTAATGACTACTTGCGTGACGTCAGAACGTTCCGGCTTCACTAATGACACCCCTTAAACTCTACAATAAAGAAGGGAACGATCTTCGAAGGGAGATTACAGAAAGTTCAAGAAGAAATGAACCATTCAGAAAATATTTGCAGGTGTTTCGAAGAAAGAAAGAACGTTTTCCGAATCTACAAAGAGAGGTATCTCACGTTCGATTAGGCTTAAGAAAATGGCATTTGGGCAGAGTATTGGTTCACAGACTTCATCGGTGTTTTGTAAATTTTTTATAAGAGGAAAAAATATGCATAAGATAAAGTAATTTTTTTTAATGTATCACAAATTATGTACTTTTACTTTTAGAGTTTATAGTACTGATGGTTGTGTGGCCATTGTCATAATCATCGAGGCTACCGTTGTGCAGATGGAGACACGTAGTCAAACACTAAGCCTTGTGCAAAATTACGGGTCTCATTAAAATAGAGCTTAAAATCATAATTCTTATGTATTTGTGGTGAAAATTAGAAAATAGTAATTGAAAAAAAGATGAACAGTTGGCTGAGTTTCAATTTGCGGTACTTAGTGATGAAAGTAGATTCTCAGAACCTTATTAAGCTGAATTGCGTCTTTCTTATTTTTGGTTTTTCTCCATGTATGCAAAAAAGGCATGTTATCATGATTTTTTTTGTGCATAATATTTTCTTAAGATTGTAGATCATGGTTTGTCTTAACCTGAATCTTGCAGTTGTAAGAGGGTTTGAGGAAGAAGCCGGCATGCTTTTAAAAATAATTGCCGTAAAATCCGGTGTATAACGCGCACCCCCTTTTTTACGAAGAAATCTGAAACGTTAGTATACAATGCTCTTACGTTTTGAAATCATTTATTCTAGGTATTATCCCAGATTTTTAAAAAAATAGTACACTTCTAGAAACTACAACGCTTTTAGTTCATAAGGCATGTGATTTCTTTAAAACAAACAGTGTTCGGATGTGTGCAGAAGTAAAATTTTTCTTATGCTCATCTTTTTATGTTATTTTTAAAGCTCTTCTTTTTATACTCGGCGTATAACGCGCACCCTTAAATTTTGATCTTATTTTTTTTGTGTTAAAAGTGCGCGTTATACGCCGGATTTTACTGTACTTTTATTTTAGATATAACCTTTATGTGTTATTTACACCTTATTTATTCTTTGTGGGAGCTATCTTATTCTAACTTATAAGATTGTGCAAATTGACATATCTCACGAGCCGCTTGTAGTTTACTTGACAATTCCATTTGAACTGTAACAGCTTGGTACAAATCAACTTCTAGATTCCTTCCACTGTTCTGAGTGGATGCTAAGATGTATATTAACTTCAACACTCACGAATTCCTTGTCCTAAATCGCTTTCTACAATTAACATCTTACAATTCCACGATTAACCTAATACATCCAATGCCAAGATTTAAGTAGCATTTGTAATTATCATAAATCAAGTCATCGCTATGGAAAGCAGTTTTTAAAGAAAATCACAATTTAGGAACAATTTCTCCAAGAGGATTAATCGAAGACTCGCGGGTAGAACCCGTCATAAGTTTACTTAGTGGTTTTAATTGCTCTATTAGAGGGTAAACACGGCAGTTCCTGAAAAATTGCATATCTGCAAAGCAAACTCTTTCTCATACTAGAAGAGATGAAAAACGCGGACAGGGACTGAATAACATGGCTAGTTGGCTAACTTTACTTATGAGGATTATATTATTTGTTAGCATTCACCATATGCTAGTTAACTTTCAAAAATTTTGAACAATTCTGTTAATGCATATAAAGAAAGTAATCGAAGGAAAAAAATCATTTAAAATAGAAACTTATTACTAAGGCATCTCGAAGGAGAAGGGGAGGAGCGGAGCATGTTACTTATGTTTACCAAAGACAGCGAAACCTATGAGGAACAAAAACTTACTTGAGCATATGAGGAAGTAGATTCCGTGCTTTTCTAAAGAAGCTAGGTACCTGAGGGGCACGGGAAAGCTAAAATAAACTCTGGAAGTAACTAATGCATTGTTTTATAAGATAGTTTTCTAAAACGAATGTTTTATTTACAGAAAATATTTCACCCAGAAATTTTTTTAAAAGAATTTATAAACATTTGATTCAGGAAGATTTTGAAAATTTTATGCCGAAATAATTAATTTGTTTTAAAGAAAAAAATGTTTCTTAAGATATCTCATTTCAGGATAAATGTTTAATCAAAAGATTGAAGTATTACATCCCAATAACCAATCTCTCTCAAATGCACCATCAAGTTTACAGGAAATTAAGTATTTATAAAAATTGCACTCCTTAACACTGATATTTATACACTGAATTTCATCAGAGAAAATTAGAAAATTGTCAGTTTTCAGAACGAAAGTCTTCCTAAAGTGTTCCTAAATTGCTACATATATAAACGTTATATATACAATCGGACCTTCATTTAACGAAGTTGTTAAATCCCCAAAAAATGCATTATGTGGAAAATACATTAAATAGTGTAACATTTAAAGTATACTTTATTTACTTGGTACCCCAGGAGAAAAAGTTACTACAGTAGAGAGGTTCGCAAAATAAGGGTTCATATAAAAGGGAGGTCCAACTGCATATGTACTTATATATATATATATATATATATATATATATATATATATATATATATAAATTGTAACATTTATTGAACTATAATTTAAAGGAAAATAAACAGCTAAAAATATAGTTTACTTTCATTAATTTTTGACTTAAGGTAGCATTTCTTCAAAAGTTTATATATTATGAAGGTTGCCAATTTTTTGACAGAACATAATACAAAATACATTAATATCTCTGATGATTCATGCTGTACTCACGCATGACGCGTAACAGTTGAGCCTGACATCTCTGAATACAGACAGTAACAGATTAGTTTTAAAATATTGGAAAGGAGGACAATTTTTGAGTAAAGACAGAATCCATAAAACAAGGACTGTCCTCCCTAAAGGAGGATGATTGGACACCTCAAAGTTATATTTACAATCGTTTTGTAAAATAACATTTTTAAACTTTCCTTTTTTTTTAAAATTCCATTTAATTTTTATGCACGATAACTTATTAAATGATACTTGTAAAGAGAATAATACCATATGAACACGTCTTTATTTATAGATGTTCGTAGCCATATTCATTATTGTGAATAATATATGTAAGTGTATGTTTCTAGTTTTATTTTTAGTCTGAAAAAAAATTTCTTCGATAAAACAAAAAAAATTCAAAAAATTAGGTCGTAATACAGTAAAGAAAGAATTATAAAAGGGCTATATAAAGCGGTTTTTTTTTAGATAATTCTTTTCGCAAAGAAAATAATAATAACAAAACGTAAAAAGCGCTATATAAACAACTTTGAACTCACAATCCGCTGTAAATTTTTTTTTTTTTTTTTTGCTTACCTAATAAAAAATATATGTTTTTTACTGTTTTGATTGTTAATGTAGAGCAACGGGAGCGCAATCCGATTAAAATTTAAGACATAAAATAAAAAAGCACTAATAGAAACCTCTTAAATATATTGTAGAAGCACCTGTCAATTCACACGGTGATATATCCGTGTTTTTGCTTATATTGAAAAATAATTTAATTACCTGCTATAGAATTAAATCATACAAACTGAAATTTATTTCATTATATTATTCACATTTATCAAATGAAATATCTAGATTCAATTACTACTTAAAGTAAAAAATGTATTTTTATAAATAAAATGTTAGTAGAAATACTCAGTATGGAAGTCTGAATAAGATGTATCCTAATTTCTTTTTCATGCTCTATGATACGATGGATGTGACGTTAAAAATATATTGATAAAAATAAATTATTAAAGTATGTATTTGCGATATTTTTTTCTCTTTTCCCTCTAAAGTGATGGATGAATCGTATAATTCATTCCGCCTGGGCACTTCCTTATTCAGCAGAGATAAGTTCTTTGGTTGCTGTATATATATATACTAAAATTACTTTTATATATCTATATATATAATAAAGCTATAATTAAAAAAATAGTACAGATATTACAGATTTATTTAAAAATAAAATTACTTATTCAGTTTTCAGTTTTGATTTTGAACATCTTTTTAATTCCATTGATATCAATCATATTATTAAGGTAATTTTAGAAAATCTTAGTTATAATAATCTTACTATTAATTTCCACAAATTTAAAATTCTTATAGATTTTGTTTCAACAGAAAATTACATTAATTTTATTGGTACTCTCTGTTTTGACAAATTAAAGGTTTGCCTTAAGGTGAAACTGTTAGTAATAGATTGGATAATCTAAATTTACACTTAAATCAATATTCTGATTAATAATGACCATTACATTTCTATACATAAAGATGATCTAATTGTTTTTGTAAAAATAATAATTTTAATCACAATAGAAACTTTTGTCCTGATTATTTAAACCTAATTAAAATTAACAATAATCATTTTGAACTAATTACTTAGATGTATCATTTTTTTAGGATGAAAATAACATAGTATATAATTTATGATAAAATAGATGTTTTTGATTTTTTTATTCTTAAATTGTCATATTGGAATTCTAATATATCATTTCCCTTATATAGAAATATTATTCTCAACTATATCAAACGTAATTTTTTTGTAAGCAATAAATCTAATATCATTTTAAATTTTAAAAACTTTATTAGTCATTATATTGAACATGGATATATTATTAATTTTCTTTACAATTACCTCAGAAATCTAATTGTAAAGAAAATTAGCATTCAATTAAATGACGAAATGGAAAAAACTGACAAAATCTTTTATAACTATCATACAGTTACTCTTATCCCACAAAATGGTTTTAGATGTTTAATAAAATTAAATTTACTTTATTATATAACAGTATCAATGCGTATGTTTGAGGGTCCTTTTAATTCCAATATATTTAAAACCATGTTTTAGGTTTTTGAAGTATATATATAGACTTACTTTTATTTTATTTTACTAATTTTACTTTTATGCGGTACTATTCTTACTTCGTTTTGTATATGCGGGAATTATTAACTAGATGTCGTGCTCACGCGCGTAGTAAGTTTTATTATCTTGCAGTATTTAATACACAAAGATTTTTAACTTTATATAAGTAAGCAGTTTTTTAATTTTATGGTAATATATAATTAATTAGCATATATATATTACATTACACAGTACTCATAAGTATGTATATATATATACTTATGAGTGTGTGTGAAACAGAGAGAGATGACAATGTACTGTATGCATATAGATATTTATTACATATTATAAACTATTGAGCGTTTATTGCACATAGATAAATAATACTTCATATGCAAAAATGATAAAATATTTAATGTTACAGAAAATAATTAAATAGCTCTTGTGCCTTATACAAAAAAAAATATTTATACCCGATTGCATTCCTTTACCTGTGAAAAGTATATTCGCATGTATACGAAGAAAAGTATTTTATTGAATGCTTTAAAAGCATAAACCGTATGTGGATAAGTATATATGATTTTAAGTAAAGCAGGATTATAAGTTATGAAATATATTTTTTAGCTGTAGAATTGCATATAAATTATTATGTTGAAAGGTGTATAGATCAATATGTCTGCCGAACATAAATAAAATATATATACCATACGTAGACAAGTATGTAAACCTATATAGACATATATACATGCTCATATATGGCAAACTGTATGTTCTATATAAATAGAAAGCCATCTATTGTATATAGATATCCAGGCTTATTCGTATCTAACTAAATTACTCCTGTTTGACAAAAATCGTATACATCTATAAGATAGAGAAGTATTTTTATAAAACACGAAAACCACTTTTTAGTTGTATGCAGAAAATGTGTGTAATACTTATTTATGTATGCAGGAGAAAAGAGACATACACACTTACTCCTTACGAGATCTTCGGAACTGTTAGGTCTACAGAATTTAAATTTAAGACGCATGTTTCTTTTGTTGAGAAGAGATAGGCTAAACACGTGTTTTACGGTAATCGACTCTCAAGGATGGGAAGGGGACGATTTGAAATATATTTCCTTTTTAGAAATACAAGTCCTGTTCTTTTAAATCAAGAGGTGGTTCTCATAAGAATGTTTTGAATACAATAGAAAGCTTGTTTGTTGTACTTAGATATCAGTAACTTAAGAACAGTACATACTCAGTATATCATGAAATACCCTAAGAAGCTGGGGGGGGGGGGGAACGGCCATTTTTATTTACCCAAAGTACCTATACACTATTCATGAAAATAGTTATATTTTATTTAGAAAGCATCTAAAACATGTATTAAGAAATGTTTGTTTCATATAGAATATCTCACTCATATCTGTAAGTTAAAATTTAGTAGATGTTTGGAATATTTCATAAATAGTAGAGATGCAAAATAGTAGAAAGCACTGGAGATTGTAAATACCAATACTGGAGACTTAGAAAACCCTATATAATACTGATTATACAATTAGATTTGTAAAAAAAACTTAAAAGTATTAAATAATGACATTTAAAATGCGTCATTTCTTTTGATAACATTCCTTTTAGAATAAACTTTACCGAAGAAACTAGATACATAAAATGGCTCTCAAAAATGTATGTCCATCGTAAAGACCATTCATTTTACGAAATGACATGTGAGAGAGAGAAATGATATATAAAATGACCCTAAAATATTGATATCCGATTTACGAAAAAGAATAGTTGTTTGAAAGAAAAATTACTAGGAAAAGATTTCCTGAAGTAGAATGGTTGACTTCAAAGTGAATTTTGCCTGGAAAGGGGAAACTTACGAGAGAAAATAAAATTTATGAATTTCGTAAAAATGATACTTGATAAAACTTAATCAAAAATTGGAATTTTAGATAATTAAGTGTGCTATTATTGATTTAATTGCACTGTGTGTGTTTACTTTTGATTTGCTTATATCTTTTTTTAAATTTAATTATGTTGCTTTACTTACTTATGTTTGCTTATAACACGGTATAATAACGTTATCATTAAATTTGCTCATCTTATTAGCACAATCTCTAAGATAGGTTAGATACAATGATTAAGTTTCTTGACCCACTATACACTTCTTGCGATTGCAGCAGATATTAGATTAATCTATTTATTTATCAGCTTAGAAATAACAAGTAATATAAAAAAACTAAGTCAATTATTACTTAGATCATCAAAGAAAAGTTTTATTTTAGTTACGTTTTATTAAATAATTACAATTAATATAAATATGTATATTCATATGACAGAATCACAATATTAAATGGCAAAATGGAAAGCGATTTTCCTTGCAATTTTCCATTCTGTATTTGGTGTTGGGCTATTTTTGTTTGTTACTGTTTATTAATTGATTAAATTTAATTATTCCAATAAAATAGTACAGTAAAAAGAAATCATATTCTCAGAAATTAGGCTATTAATTAATTAATTAGTATTAATGAACTAACATTTGAAAAAACCTGTATTAAGTGTTATCCACTACAAGTTTAATAAAATGTATTTGGACTTGCGTGGATGAATAAAAAGTATTTTATTAACGATTGAAAATTTGAACAATATATATATATAGGGAGAATGTGAACAAATAGCAGGATTGTCGAATTTTAGACTCTTGGTATTAAGAGGGTACGGCACATGAATTTTTGAAGAATTATCAATTTTAACTTTTTTTGTTTTTTAAAAGTTCAAATATTTTTGTTTAAAATGATATATGATATTAGAAAAAACGATAATTAGAAGAATATTTATTTATTTTTTAAATGAAGCTACTCCATGACGCGTATCAAATGTGCTGTGTTAGGAGCACTTGTGTTTCCCCTAGCATAAGTTTTCTGATGAGCGCGAATCCCTATGATGTTCAAGTGAAAAATATTACTGTGTATTGGGTTTATCCAAAAGTGTAAGAGTACACAGCATGTTGTTTTAATAACACTATATAGTCAGAGATTTCAAGATTAACATTTGTGGAATTAAAAGCTCTAAAATATTGCATAAATATAGCCATTGCACAATTCAATGTTAGTCATGTAGCAAAATTAAAGATCTTAAGGTATCCGACTACGTTCGGAATCATGATTTTGCAAAAGCGTGGTAAATGAATAATATTTATGATATTTAGTGTCATTTAGATTAGAATACATGTATAAAATTGTTTTAAGGACATTATAACAAAACAATTATTTAAATACAATATTTTGGCAAAAAATTAACTTAGAATAACCTTTTTTCCAAATGTTTTCCTTTTGTAAAAAATGCTTCTATTGTATTAATATTTTGCCTGTATTCAGCTCAGACCTCTGTACAGAGGCTCAACTAGAATTTTTAAAACGTATGTCTCGGAAGTCGGTTTATCCATGTTTTCCGAAAACAGAAGGGAGAAATTTTAAGAAAATAATAATTATAATTATTTCAAATGGTTGTAACTCTGAAAATAATGTGAATTTTTCAAACATCAGAGTTGAGTGCCTCTGTACAGAGATCTGAGCTATATACAGGCAAATTATTAATACAATAGAAGCATTTTTTACAGAAGGAGAACATTTGAAAAAAAAGTTATTCTAGGTTAATTTTTTGCCAAAATATTGTATTTAAATAATATTTTTTGCATAATGTCCTTAAAACCATGTTATACATGTATTCTAATCTAAGTGACCCTAAATATCATGAAAATTATACATTTATGCACTTTTTTAAAATCATGGTTCCGAACGTAGTCGGATACTTTAAGACATTGTGATATTGAACCAAGTTATAACTTCAAAAAATTAGATGTACGTAGGTTCGTGTAGCCCAACGAAAACATCTCGAGATCCTAAAAAAAGTTAAAAATCGTTAAAAATAATAAAAAAGAAGTCTTTTGTAGGCGTAGAGGGTAAAGAAAATTCTTCATATGCTTCTGAAAAGTTAAAAAATAAATAAATAAATGATCAATAAATTACAAATTTTTACTTTAAAGCCTGTTTTCTCAAAATGTAACATTTTTCTCTTTATGTACCTTTTTCTCAAAAACTACTTCTTATAAAATCCTCAAATTTTCACTGAGCATATTTTTAATATGTGAGCACATTTTAATGAAGTACAATTATATATATCTGGCACTTTTTAGATAAGGCTGTTTTAAACTAATTTTAATGGAAAAAAATTGGATAATTTTTAAAAAATTCATAATTACTTTAATTTTCAACAAAAAGACAAAATCCTTCGTTAAAGTTTTGTTGATAGTGCACATAAACCACTATAAGAATTCTATGCATGAGAAGTAAGTAGTTTCTGAGAAAAAATTATATAAATTTACGGAATTTAACATAGGCTCATAGGGACGTACCGGACCCCTTTAAGAAACAAATTATTTTGAATTATTAACCTTAATGTTTTAGTTACATTTTTTCTTCTTTTAATTTTCGTTAATGATCCTTTAAAAAGTTAGTTGGGTTTCATAGGGTACATGCTAATTTGTGTGGGAACTGTCTTTCAGGTGTTTTTAAAATATGTAGTAAATTTTTGTGTAGAAGTTTATATTATGTTAGATAAAATACTACAGTTCTCTCTTCTCTGAAATAGGCACGACACACTTGAAGGCTTCTTGAATTTGAAAATGTGACTTGAAAAATGTAAATTAATGAGTGTTTTAGTCACCTTTAATGAACTTTCAGATTGTATCATTCTAAAAATTAAACATGAATGTTAAATTCTTGTTTTGACATTGTATTTTTCATGTATTATTTTTAGAGAATATTTGAATGAAGTACTTAAATATGTTTCTAAAAATCTCTGAAATTTAAATACTGAAAGATTTATGTGCACGTATGCAGATTTTAAAAACATTTCTTTAATTTCATGTCAGCTTCCTTAAAAAATTATTAATGACATTAAATACTGTGGCTCCCTAAAATAAAAACCCAAACTTTTAAATTCTTTGAGCTATTTTTTGCAAAGCTTTCTTTTAAGTTATTCATCTTTTAGTCCTTTTACAATGAAAAGAGGATGTAAAAAATTTAAGCTGTTTTTTCCCCTCAAACTTTCACAAAGCGCGCCATTTCAGATTTCTTTGGACAAAAAAAATGCTTTTTAATCATCTTTTCTTCAACATTATGTATAAAACTTTCTCCAGAATTCAGCTCTTTTTATTTCCCAATTTTTTTAATATATAAATAGGATTGAAAAGAATAAAAAATGAAATGCATCGCGAGGAGGAAAAAAAAGTAAAGCATTGACAGCAAGGAATAATATTTTAATTTAATATTTCATGTATAACATTGGATTTTAAAAATAATATCAGTTAATTCTTAGGGTAAACAAAATAGATTATACATATGTGTTACCGTTCAAGTATATAAATCAGTTATTTCATAGAATAACTAAACAAGTCAGTTAAAGCATATAATCGATGAAAATTTTATACTTTACATAGTTATTCTATGAAATAACTAGTTATTCTACAAAATAACTAGTTACTCTACAAAATAACTAATGGTATACCATTAAAGTAAAGAATAAACAATTTCAAAGTTATTTGATAAAATAATTGATCTTAAAAAGCTAAAATCTCTCGGAAAATACATTTTATCCTTATTGTGGATTATTAATCGATAAATAATAAGGAAAAGCAGATGATATAACTTATTAATTCTCATATTGTTAACATTAGTTAAACAGAAAGGGGGGGGGAAGAATATGATTTGCATCTATTACTAGAACACACTTAACGTTTCTACTACTTGAACTTCAAAGATGTAAAAAATAGTCACGTGGTACTTTTTCTGAGCAGTTTTAGCACTTTTTACTTCTGCTATCAACGTTAATAATTTTACATGAGTAAGTGCAGCACTTTTTTCTTTTGTACCACGATTATTTAATAAAGATTGAAATCCCTCGCATTGAATCTCTTATTTACAGGTTGGTCTTCCATTCATGCAGAAGTCATTGCTTGAAAACAGGTTGCAAAAATATTTGCTAATAAATCAAAATATAAAACACGTTAACATAAATACACCACCTAAATTCTACATTTAAAAGTAACGGAATAAAGCGTACAGACACACACACGTTATTGCAAAGCAGCTATAAGCGGTTCAAAACTGACTAAAAGAAGCTAGAATTGGTTCCAAGAACTTTCTAGCGACATATTTCACACTTTAACGATCAACTTATAGTTATTCTTTAGAATACCTGGTTAAATCGTAGAATTCAATAATTTTATATACTTTATTTGACTTGTCCAGTTATTTCAGTAAATACCTAGTTATTCTATGAAATAATGGATTTCACACTTTGATGGTAACATATATATCACATTGTTCTATTGCATCTAACTTGGATTGTTGTAGTAGCTTTAATTTTCTTCTTTGTCTAGACCAATTTTATTTTTTATTAGGAGGCTGAGGTGTGAAAGTTTACGACAACAATCATTTTTAAAAGCAAATTATGGTATTTTTACCCCAATTCTAACAGTGAAAAAATATAATTAAATGACAGCAAAAACAACTCAATCTAAATAAATCCCATACTTAGTAGGATATTTTGTGGAAAAGTAAACATTTTCCGTACCTATTTTCTGTTGGAGGAAAAGAATTAGCAATGACTTGATTATAATTAAGTCAGTATTAACTATAAAAAAAAAATAGCGTTTGTCATCTAGATGGTCTAAAACGCAGTTATAATTGCAGTGGATTTAATTTGTATGAAAATGTGTTGCTTTGTTAAGCTGACACGTTTTTATTAAAATACCAGCATTGTTTTCTCATTTGTGGATTTTATTATGTTTACACATAACCAAAATGTGCATAGCTTCTAAATGATATTTAATTTAATCTGCAAACGGGGAATTAGTCTAATTTATATGTTCTTAGAAAGTATTCTACATTTTTTTTATTTAGGTAAAACTAAAGTGAAGGTATAATTTTAGTGCACTTTGTAAAATCAAAAATATGCTTAGACATGTTTTAAAATTTAGAATATTGTTTGGGATAAGAATGATTATGTTTGAAGAACTGTCAGCCTGAAATTTATTTGTGTGAGATATGTACACATTTGAAGATAACTATTTTTATATATTTTCCGTCTTTATGATGAGCAGTTAATAAAATTCATTTTTAATTATACAGTTATAATAATATCTCAACAACTTTAACTCCTACAATTATTCTGTAATTACTATAGACAAATCAAAAAGGAGTAGTATTTAATTATTTTTAGAGCACATATGCCTCATATATTAACATTATTCAAATGTTATTTTTTTTAAAAAAAAAATTACATTTTCAATATTATTATGATGAGCTTCCAAAAGTTATGTGACAACAATTTTAATTCAAATAAAGTTTGAAAAGAAAAGATGTGAAGAAATGATTTCTGCGTGGCACTATATAGTATTAATTTTATAAGAAATAATTAAAAAAAACTTGGAAAAAAATAATGAATTGTGGACACTTCCATAAACCTATCAGTATATCTCAAACAAGATTTGAAAAAAAAAATTGTCGAATTTTTTTCTATTACTGAACAATAAATTTCTCGGTAAGAATTCGTTTTCTATTGCATAGGAAATGGGATTTGTACGTTATAATTTATTTTTTTATTCGAATATTAACAAAAATAATGTAAAATATCCAGTGAGAATATTTAAATGAAGATAAGTTGCTTTTAATGAGTGTGTGTGCCTTATGTCTCATTTTAAGTATAACTACTATCAATATTCTACAATATATCGAAAGATGAATTTTACAGATTTAAAAAAAATTGTCGAATTAAATTTATATGATTGTATTACCTCAGCAGAATTTTCAATCCTTTCATGACTGGTCGAAACATTTTTCTCAATTTTAAAATTAGTGATTGTCGTATTTAATTTTAACCTTATTTGCACTTTTTACGTGGAATGTCTAAATAGAACGTATGCCAAAACTAATTACAAAAACGGGATGATTATCGAAAAAAACTGTCAAATCAATTGGTGTCAATGATAAAATATTCGTGGAACGAATTCTTATTCTTAATATTTATTTCAGTTTATTGTGTCGGATAATAATATAGTACTCTGTTTTCTCATGTATTTTACTTTATTCGATAAGCGTAAATCTGTGTAATAATAAAGTGCATTGGAAAAACTGAAAACAAATGCCTAATAAACTGACACAAAAAATTGCATATCGCTATATATTTTTCTTTCGATTTTTGTTTATTTTACGATTAGACAAACTGAAATAAACCATTACATACTAATGTTTAGTCTTAGCAGCCTTGTGGTTCCGTAAGGGTTAAGTACTTTCCAAACCGGAAAAGCAAATTCCTTTTAAATGGTTTCACAGATTCTTGGTGAAAAACGAGCAGCTTTTGTGAAATTAAAATTTGAATACAGGGGGGGGGGGCGGAGGACCCACAAGATCTTTTTTTTATCACGGCCCGAAATTTTTCTGAGTTTTTTTTGATAGATCTGTTGATATTTCTATCATCTGAACGTAGTTCGAAATACAAGATTTGTTTCGAAAATGTGGGTCTTATGTAGCTCTAGAATGACACTAATTTAAACCAATTAACCTCCTTAGATTACGATAATCAATTAATTAAAATTTAATTATATTTCATAAATAATTTAAGACTAATTAAGGAATTCAAATACATCTTCATAACGCTTCCGTGAAAGCATCTTTGTGTACTAGTTTAAGACGGAAGTATGAAATAATTCTTTGTATCTAATTAGAACTGTAATTCAACCCTATTTACTTGTTTTTCGAACGATCTCTGTTCGAAACACACCCATTTTACCCGAACCACACCCGCTGATTAATTGCTTAGGGATTTCTGGGCCACTGCAGTACAAGGGGTGCTCATCAATAACCAACCTTCGATGAGCGTGGAGAAATAATTTCCTTTAGCTCTTCCTCCTTTACAATAAAAACTAATCAACATTTTACTCGTTAATGATGCGTTAATATCCAAAGCAGACCCTCTTGCAGAATTGAAAGCGTGTCTACATAAAACTTTATAGTTGTTAACTGTATTTGAAACAGAATCATGTATTTTAGTTTTTTGTGTTATAGTTTTTAACTTTTTACTTAATGGAAGATTATTTTTATGTACTAGTTCTTTTTTTAATATTTTAAGGGATAAAAATGGTTAGATTTGCAATATTGTATTTCTGGTAATGTACACATAATGTTTTCTGGACTCTCCTATGATGAATCAGGAGTTGAGTTCGAACAGGAAGACAGATGACGGGTTCAGAGTCGTACAAATAGGTCCTATTTCATCACATATTTCCACACAGAACAACTGAGACTCACGTGTGTTGAATTGAACAAAACCTTCATTTGTGTGTGTGATTGGAAGTATTACATAGAGTAGTTGTATTACACAGATAGATTGTAGTATTATATGGATACATATGTTAACTTCGTTATTTAAAAAGGGTTTAACCCGTTCACAGGACCAAGCGAATTTTCCTGTTAAGCCTAACTGCATTTAAAAATTCATAAAAAATCATTTCTGTATTAAAATACGCCAAAATCCATAGTTTATAATCATTTCAAATTCCATAAGTTCCAAATTAAGGTATCCGACTACGTTGGGGACCGTGATTTTGCAAAAGCGAATAAATGGATAATATTTATCATATTTAAGTCACTTAGATTAGAAAACGTACATAAAATTGTTTTAAAAAATTATTACAGTAAAAAATTATTTAAGTACAATATTTTAACAAAAAATTAACATAAAATGACTAATTTTCAAAACATTTATGAAGAATGCTTCTATTATAATATTTTGCCTGTATATAGCTCAGACCTCTTCACAGAGACTTAACTAGATTTTTTGAACTATACAACTTAAAAATGATTTATCCATATTTTACTACATCAGACTGGAGAAAATTTTTTTAAAAAAACGCCGATAGTTATTTCAATCGATAGTAACTCCGAATATAATGTGAATTTTTTAAAAATCCTATTTCAGACTCTCTGGAGAAGAATTTACTTTATATGAGCACACACAAAATATTATTATTATAGAGGTATTTTTAATAAATGAAAAACGTTTTGAAAAAAAAATTTATTCCGAGTTAATTTTTTGCCAAAATATTGTATTTAAATAGTTTTTTTTTGTCATAATGCCCCTAAAACCATTTTATACATATATTCTAATATAAGAGACACTAAATATCATGAAAATTATCGTTTTATGCGCTTTCTTTAAAATCACGGTTCCGAACGTAGTCGGATACCTTAAGATCACATCGGTGTGATCACGGGCATCAGAATGGATAAAACGCAATCTCTCATTTGATACAGTGTTCCTTGAAGTGATCACATATATGTAATCATGGTCCTGAATGGGTAAAAATTAGGATATACTAGAATTTTGCCTATAATTATCGTAAAAGTGCCTGTATTACAAAGTGGACGTTAGCTCAAGGCAAACAACTATTTCTAAAAAATCTTCGCTTCAATGTTAAAATCAATATAATCCACTAATTAACCTTAAAATTATTCACTAAGCCCTGATGTTAAATCGCGTGATTCTATTAATAACTCATTAATTCGAACCAATGAATCTGCCTCACATTATATGAAACGAGGCGTAATGCTCTTCACATAACTGAATGAGTGAATATTTATTAACTTCACACTATAAAGCAACACGAGGTCTATTGATGACGGATACTGTAATTTTGAACCACGTTTAAGTCACGAGGATGGCACTTGAGCTGGCACCTCCAATCTGCAAGCAACCACACCACATCAATGTTAGGCCCTTGAGACAAGGCAGATTTAACTTGCGCAACATCCCCTCTACTAAGCGAGTCTTCAATGGTACTAGGAATCGAACACGTCATACGCAAGCCATGAGTTCGTGACCAGGACCACTAGGCTATCACGGCCCCAAGTAATTGAGATCGCTCAAACTTTGTCCATATCCTTCATTAAGATTTGAAATAAAAAAAAAGAGCTCTACCATTAGCCGTTGAATACCTCTGAAATGTGACAATGAGTAAATCCAATTAATTATTTTCTTTCAATTTCTCCTTGAGTAAAGATTTTGAACAATTGCCAATTACACATGAGTTTTACTTCAGAGAAAGGAAAATTAAGCCAGATTAGAGAAGACTTACTTAATTTTAATGAATAAAAGTTCTCCTCACTTATTAATTAACTAACCCCTAAAATCATAAAATTATGGTGGTAAATCGGTTTAGTCTTTCAACTGAGATTTAAAATAATTTTAAGCAAAGTGCTTTCAGTTGAAGAAATACTATAATTTTCAATAACTTGTGCATCTATATTAATGTTTAATTAATCTTCAGCTTAATTATTATACAAATACTAAATTAATTTTATTAGAAACTAGATAAATATGTTAAATAATATTAATTTGTTGTTGTTGTTGTTTTCTTAATATTCTAATAAAGGGACAAAGGTTTCCACGATGAATCTAGTAGTTATAGACAAAAGTCAAGCTTGGACTTTGCATTTGTGTCTGCAATTTTTTCTTGTTTTGTGCATCTCTCCACCAGAGGGCTTATAGCTCACAGTTTCAATTGAAATACAGCAATTCCAATTACTGAGCAAGACGAACAAACAAAAAAAGTTAGTTGAAAAGCAGCCTAAGTGATTAAAATTAAGGGGGAAGGGGATAACATACCTACAATTCATTAATTTGTCTTTTAAATTCCTTAAGATACCTAAAACTTAAATGAACGTGAAAAGTGATTTTTTTTTTATAAAATCTGTACAAACGCAAAATATTTAATACATCGGGAAAATTCTAAGATTAATATGGTGATTTCAGTTGGTTATAAAATATTTCTTCGGATTCTATCAGAAAACAACATGCTGTAAGATATCCATAATATTTAAAATAAAAGATACTGAATATCATATAAAGCAATGATTCTCAATCTGTGGGACGAGCCTCGTACGAGGGGGGGGGGGGCCAGCATATTGAAAAGTTGGGAATAAAAGAATAAAAAATAAATAAATAAATTGGAATAAATGAATTTTTTTAAAAAAAATTATTAGTTAGAAATATATATATATATATATATATATATATAATCTATTTAAAATATCTATTACTTAAAAGTAACATACACAAAATTCAGTACTTAACTTCATAATTTGTACGGTGTATAATTAAAAAAGCTTGTATTATAGCTTTAGTGTCAAAGTACATTATTGTTGCATTCAATATATAGTTATTGTAAGGGGGCGATAAAAATTATAATTGAACATTGGGTCGCAAGTACTGGAAGTTTGAGAAGCACTGATATAAAGTAATTACAGAAAAAAATGTTTTAACGAGTTAGCTAAAACTGAAAAAGAAAGGAAAAAAAATTATTCAGTACGGTATTTTCTCACATTATCATATAAAAAGTTATAAGAGTAAATTAAAAGTTTAAAGTGGTTTTGACTGAAACGTGAGTAAGTGGTGTTGATAAGTGTTTGATAAACTTATTTTGTAAGACTGTATAAAATTAGACATGTTTACTTTTTATCTTATATTTTTTCCTAATATGGGATAAAAATCTCTTAACTACATTCACAAATGTCAGTTTAAGATGTAATACTTTAGGATACTTTTGAAAAATGTAAGCTTTTTACACTGATATATTGTGTACGTTTTCAAGTTTGAATGTTTTATGAAAAGAAAAACAAAAACCTAGAATGAGAATTAAGATAAACTATGGAAAATAAAAACAAAGATGCCTCCACTTCTACAAGCATTGCATTTGTGGGTTTTTTCTTATTCTAAGCGATAAAAATCAAATAATATCAGCGATAATAGAGCATGTAACTGTTGCAAAAAACAAGGGAATTAGGAAAATAAATTACGATTCAAATAATAAAAAAAATATTTATATTATTATAACAAATAAAAAAAAATCGTAAAATTTGTGTCGAAAACAAAGCATAAAAGAGAAATCCAAGAAAGAAAATAAATCAGAATTTATTATTCCCAGTATCATTTATTAAATTTATAAGCTCCAATTATTTGTTTGAAAAAAATTATTAGTTTGAAACATAGTGTTATATTTTAAAAATAACATCGAAAAGCACAAGTATTATAGGGAAGCTATGTAAAGTAAACATGCTAAAGAAATACAAATGAAACATAGAATTTTTCTTTTCTTTCAAGAAACATTATCTTAATTGCTTCTTTTTTTTTACCCTCCAGGTTGTTCTTTCCCAATGTTTTTTTATTATTGCTTTTCTTGGTACACTTTCTTTACGTGTCATGTAATTTACTTTTTAAAGTAAAACCATAAGGAAAAAAAGGGCAAAAGTTCGTTAATTAACCAATGGAATAATAAAATTGAACATAACGCACTTTTCCGTGTTTAACATGTTAAGAAATGTCGACAGGAAAAAAAATTACTACCAAAAAATAATAAAAAGACAAAAAGTGGAGCTTTGAAATTTGAAATAAAATGAACCAGTAGAATGCATTACTTATTTACTTATTATTTAAAGAAAATGTTTTCTGCAGAAGTCACTCCAATATTTTATGCAAATTGGCAATTTAATTTGAATATTTTTTTTAAAAATTGTAATCAACTTTATACATTTATGAAATTAAATAATACTTTCATTTTCAGTTAATATTTTGACTTTTTAATGCAAAAACATAATTATGTATAATAAAATCAAATCTGAATTTGAAAGAATATTATTAAAGCATGAACTCAATTAGAATTGTTTTCTTTCAACTGCACAGCAAACTAATCTTCCAAATTACAAAGGCTTCTTTTAGAAGGTGATTAGTCCACTCTGAACTTTATCGTTATGTTAAGTTATGCGATTATTAATCTTGTGCATTTTTTCTCTTCTTTAATTTTAACATAGTTTCTTAAAATGCATTTCGTGATAAATTATTATCTTTCAAATAAAAATTTTCATTTTTATCATTAGAATAATTTATAATATAATTTACATTTTCTTTTTTACGGGATATTTCTTTTAAAAATACTCAGTTACCAAGGATATATTTACAATTTAAAAAAAAAAATAAATAAAATAAGATAAATTTTAAAGGAAATAAATTTTTTAATCATCGTGACCTGCTATTCAGATTATTGTAATCGTTTATTTTCTCAATATGCAAATAATATTAAATTAAGCAAAGTGTACAATATAAATTAATTCAGTTTGAATTGTGCCCATTTATACTAGATACAAGACTAATCGTTATTTATAAAATTTCTAGAACTGAATAGAGGAAATTGATATTTAGGTCTTAAAATAAATTATAATATACATAAACCTTAAATATAATCTGCTTTCACATGCGAGTTCAGTTTGAATAGTAATTTAAGAAATACTTTGATCCGTCATTTATGTATTTTTTTTTTAAAAAAAGTGAGCATTTTTATTTAAAAGGTTTCGAAATAATTATCTGATTGATTGATTGTTTATTAAAATCTCAATCAGAGGTTATAAGAAAGTTGTTGTGATGATGGTTCTCATAATTTTGAACCAAGATCAAGTAAGGAGATCGACAACTAAGCACCTTGGCAACGTGAGGACATCTAATTATGACAGATTTAACGTACATCAGCCTATTTACTCTTCAGGTTTTTAGTGACACTCGAAACCTAGTTTCCATAGAAACAAAAGTGGCCGTGAATTCGTCAAATGATTATTCGGCTACAATGGCCATTTTTTTTAAAAAATCAAACTGGGAAAATTTGATATTTTTGTAAAAATTCTTTAAAGCATCTATTGCTTTACTATATTGACTAGCTTTCCAATTTGTATGCAAAACACCATATTATAAATTATTTATGCCAAAGGTGAAATGTGTAATTTTATTAATTTGTAAGTAATTTAATAAAATTCTAGTAATTAAGTAATCTTATAATATTCTGAAAATATTATTAATATTTTTATTTGGACTACGTTCTGCCATTTTGCAGATTTATTTATCAAATAATTCTTTTTTTTAAATAATGCAAAATATTTAATTCCACAGATATTTTATAAAAATATGTATATGTATGTTTGGAAAAAGGTATTTTTTTTTCAAACAAGGTAATACATATTGGGATTCATTGATAAAAAGTTGTAACCACACCAACATCAGAACTTCGAGCCTCTATAGATTAAACGTGCATAAACCTCTCTGCCTTCAGGGATACCTGGGAGAAAGTGTGTTGTATTAATATCACCTTATAAAGCTGCACGAGGGTTGTTCGCGAAGGACCTCGTAAT
>BMAV01016659.1:15735-64274 GCA_019973955.1 Trichonephila inaurata madagascariensis | reverse complement strand
CAAACCCATTGCTCAAACAACGCCGAACACCAGATATCGACCATGACTGCTTGCTTACGCTGACGCATGATAAATTTAAATAAGATTGATTAATTAGTGTCCCTTTTTTTTAACAATATTTAAAAAACAATTATAAATAATAATATTATTATGCGTTTTTAAATATTCTAATTTTTAGGACTTCCATTTTCCTCCTTGTATCATGTTGATTGATTGATAATTCATTTATGTCACTCTTTGAACAATACAAGGACTTTTGGTGACGGGCATCTTAATTTTTAAATACCGTTACAACATCAGGAAAAAAAATCCTTAATTACAAATAAAAATATTTATAAACATTATTTAAGACTTTAAAGGAAGAGACGATCACTTAAAACACAAATTAAATAGACTACTTTTGTTATATAGCAAAAAATCTAACCACTTTCTGTGTACACAAGTAATATATGTCCTTCCTTTTCACGGGATGGATGAGATCTCACTCCATGAACAAGAAACAAATAAAGAGTCTTCCATAAATTACGCTAATCCCTTCGGAGATGACCCACAAAAAAAGAAGTGATTCGGCCGGAGTTTTATAGGTGCTCCTAGACACGTCTGTAACCAAAAAGCGTAAATAAGAATTAAGAGCTCCATAAAAATGTTCTTCCAAAGAACAAAGATAATGGTTACATTAAAAGTATCGAATATTTAATCTAACACCTTTGTGATACACACAAAAATTACTAGTGGTGGTGATTTCTATAAGTGTATTTTGATAACATAGCTCGCGTTGTTTCTTCCGAGTCACGGATTTAACCCCTATTGCCACTAAAGACCCACTGTTTAGAGAAAGGTTGTCAGACTTAAAGGCATATTTGGGCCAAATAAGCAAGGTTTAATTTAAGGTGGGCCGCAAAGTAAATCAAAATTCATAGAAACTTAAGTTTATTTCGAATAATGCATTCTACTAAACACATGTAAAAGAACAAGAAAAATTTAATATGTACGTCCTGATACTTTATATCTCTTCTCTGCTACTATATTTCTTATTTTTAGAAATTTTGATATTTTATTATATATTATTGTGTGCCAATATATTGACTGAGCCGCCGAAAGGCTCGATTTTTACCCCGAGTTTGACGCCCCAGGTGCAGAGGGACTGATGCAGTTCAGTCTGTCGAGGCTGAATGTACTTCAATGGAGTGGTGTGGCAATAGGAAGAGGAGTGTAACAGTTCAGGGATTGTCATCGTCCCTTGGCCAAGGTTCAATATTTAGAAATTTGTTGCCAATAGACCCTGGATTGCTTAAGAATGCGATGTAAACACGAGATTAACCAATAAATTAATTGACCATTATTCAGAATTGCAAAGACCATCTTCAACAGCTTTCCCATTATTTTGAAAAGCAACGTAAGCATTGAGACATGTGAAGTGAAGAAAATAAATTTATTATTTATAAAATGCCAGGCCATTGACCATCAGGTCAATATGCAACGAGTTCTCCAATGTTTCTTCACAATACAGTCCGAATTCTTAAGTGCAGAGCAAACGTCTAGATGAGAAGCGTCCATGACTTGTCCAGAAGCACACAAAACACAAAAGGGGGAGTCAGTCAGATCAAAACGATACAAATGAGCACAAAGGCAGTCATGTCCAGGCAATCCTTTAAACTCAGCCACAGCAGCACCACGAGGTGAGTCCGAGACACAGTTAGGTTTTATTAGCACCCTCCATGGTTTATTTTTGGTAGCACGTTTTAAAAATCCTATTGATTTCAAGTTTTGCTGAGTGAAGAGGCAGGTCGTCTCTAGTACATCTTTGGAGAAAATCTGTGCCTCTTTTTGCTAAAAGGTCAGCCGTTTCATTTACCCAAAGGCCACAATGGGAAGACACCTACTGGAAAACCACCTTTGTTAGAATTCTGCTTAGCAGCTTCCTGCCATCCTGGACTCGAGAACTTTTGTCTTGGTTACTTTCCTAGGCCTGAATGGCAAAACCTGAATCAGATAAAATTACAGCCTTATCAGGAGTGGAGATAGGGCAGAAAGCTGATGAAGGGCCAAATGAAATACCTCAATTTCACCGTCATACTGAGGTGTATGAGAGCCGACATGAGAGTAGAAGGAAAGAAATTGATTTAGATTTCATATATTGAGGGTATATTCAAAGGAACTCTCCAAAAGAAATGCGCTAAATTGACATTTCTGGTCAGAATTGGGTTTTCAATTTGATTTTAATTTATGTCGCACTCTGAGGCAATACGAGGACCATTGGCGATAGACCTCGAAATTATGAACCACTGTCATGTGATGAGGACCTCACTTTATCAGGAACACCTTTCTCCAAGATTCCCCACCTCGCCATTGAAATGACCTTGAGTCTCAAAATATTTAACATGTATCAATCCCTCTACTCTGCATGTCTTTCGTGGAAGCTTGCAGCTCGACAAAAATAATGCCAACGACGACCTCGTGACTACGATCACTCGTCTTTCGCAGCAAACCAAATACGTCAGGAAATTAAATTAATTGTTTGGAAATTTAAACAAAGATATCACAGAAGTTTTCAAATAGGTAGCAAATAACAGATTTTAAAGAATTCACCCAACCCAATTGTAGAATGTTTTTGCTGGAAATTTTGTAACATTTGTCCTCATTTATATTTCAGGGCACACACATTTGTGTTTTCTATTTTACATAATTTCTTTTGACAAAGAAAAAATATTATGAAACACTGTTACAATCATTGGTAATTGAATCAGCTATTTCATCGTCCTAAAATTTATTTATCTAAATAGATTTATCTATATCTACATTTTTTCCCTTTCAGATAGCTTTATAAAGCGAATTAAATTACAGAAATAAGAGTTTTCGGCGATTCAGCGTTTGTATATTGCATGCAACAAATAGAATACTTCTGAATTACGAGTACATAAAACATTGTAGCTATTGGGTCTGTAAGAAACATTTTTAAATGGAGAGAGTAAAATATATTTTATAAAGTATCATTTTACTTCGATGGCACTTTTTTTTTATTTTTAGTGAATATGAGATTTATTTCTTCTGTAATTGGCAGTATTTCAGGGAACAATTTTTTGAAAACTTCCTTGAAGAATTCATACTTAGTTATAAACTTAAAAATTTTATAAGCTAACTTTATTTCAAACAATCTTTCAAAGCCTGATTTCATATTTTTAAAAAAACCGTCTTTTTAGTGTTGTGCGCGAGAAGTTTTAGGAACATTTCAAGGTAATATTAACAATTATTCCTTTTTAAAAATAAACTAAATCAAAAATTCTGGATATCATGGACTGTATTTCAATAAATTTTAATTTATATCTAAAAAAGAAAACTCATTGAAGCTCTACAACAGAATACTACAGATTAAAAAACAATAAACAATAAAAAAAAAACTTTCAATTTTTTTGAAAAAGAATCAATTATATAATATACTTAAAAAACAGTGCTGAAATGCTTTTGTTTAGAAGCATTTTGTGAAGTAGATAAAAAACTGCATTTAAATAATTGATTGAAAATAAATCATAATTTTAAGAAACTAAAAAACACCCTTTTATAGTTAATGAAACTTTGTAACTTAATCTTTTAGTTGCCAAATTTAGGATCCAATGGGATCTGAAATTAGTGGCCAGATGCGGGATGTGAAATGAAAATGGTAAATCATAAATCCTAATGTTCCTGATCAGGGCAATGGAACAAAATTATTAAATTATTGTATTGTCATCGGTCCTTGACAAGTGTGCAAAATTTCGAATTAGTCTGACCTTTTAAAGTGGGTAAAAATTAAGTTACAAGATTCTGTTACATACAAGTGAAGCTCATAAAAAGGTGTTAAAAAGAATCAAATGTGTAAAGAAAAATTTTTTCCTCAAGATAACACAAATATTATAGCAAATTATATGTTCTGAATGTACTCAAATAAAATATTTTATATTCTCTCATGAAACAGCGATAAACTTACAAAGTGGTGACAAAAAGCATCATTAGGCACACCAAACATAATGCAATGTTAAATGCACCGAATTCATCCCTAGAAAAAAAAAGATAACAATAATGAAAGGGAGAATAGATTTTAGGATATTTATTTTTCCTCAAGAAACTAGTTACGGTCAAGATATCTTTTAAGGATTATTCCTCTCATGATAACAAATTTGTAGCTGAAGAGTTTCCCTTTTTTATGTCAGGTATTTCGTCCACAACAAAATGAGCAATAAAGCAAAAATGCTTCTCCGGGCGTTGTTGGAACTCGGCCAACCTGTTCTGTTATCCTTCTAGCATTATTATTATTGGCTGGCATTTCTTATAGGACACCGCAAAAATAAGTCTACATCTAAACTATTGTGAAAAGAGACGAGAGTAATTGTAAAAATGCCTCTGTTAATCCGAGATTAAAAGGCTTTTTATACTATTAAGTAGGCCTTTTGTTAAAATAATATTTATTTTTTTGAGTAAATTGCTGACAAAAATTTATTCATTTAGAGATCTAAGCAGAACATGCATTTTATAAGGGAAAGGACATGAGAAAATGAGTTATAAAAACAAACTATTAATCCATTTGAATTAAAGCTAAATACTAAATACAGTTATACAATGAATGAAATAAATTACAAATGCCTGGCAAAGCACTATCGTGTTTCATAAGTATTTAAAGCATTTGGTAATACGTATATTATATATAAGAGGCTGAACTACTAAGAAGTGGAAATGAATCGAACATTAAAGGTAAAAAAATATCGTCACAAGAATTTTAAAACTAAGAAAGATGAATGCTGTAATTATAAATAATGCTGAAGGCAACTTTCAATAAAAAATAGGCTTTGGGATTTAATCAATTTTAAGGATTACCAGTGTATGTATATCATCGGCCTGGTTATCAGAATGCATAACTCCTTCTGGATGAATTTTACAGGAGCAAGAAGAAGTTTTTATTTTTACTATGCTATGCACGAGAATTATTTCAATGCAATTATGAATTCGTAATATTTTTGTAGTACATATGAAGTAATCCAATGGATGGGCTTCAAAATACTCCACTAAAAGGCATAGTTTTATTTCGATATTTTGTGGAGTTACGTATTCTAATAATTAGGTCTACGATACGCAATTTTTAATGTAAATAATGAAAAAAATACCTATAATAGTGGCAATAATTAAATTGTTCAGCTTATATTTTACTAATCACCACAATTTCAATCCCTTACATGGCATATCTTAAAATGAATATGTCAGGAAAATAAAAGGCATCCGTAACACATACAATTCAATCGTTTTTATTTCGTTAGGTTCTTATTTTTTAAAGTTTCAGAAACATTTTTTCTAGTTTTTAGTGCCTGAATGGTTAAAAAAACTTTAAAAATAATAATGATTAACCCTTTTATGCCTACCGCTCCATTAGTGGAACTATAGTGATATTGGAATAATTTTTAAACTATTTTATACATTCATTTTCATTATTACTTATTATTAGTCTACTTTTTACTTTATTATTTATATGTGATCACATGTAACATACTTTGCTAACCAACATACATTAATTTTGTACACTCCCTTGAAATTTAAAACTCCAACATTAATGAGTTTAATTGTTTACTTATAACAATTTCAAGGAACGTGAAAACTACTGGTGACGAAACTTGTAATTATAATAACTCTAAAGTGTGTGTGTATAGCTGAACTCTCTCAAAGCTTCTTCACCACTCCAACATGAGGACTTTAAGCATCGATAGATGCAACATGCAATAGCCCCTTTATACAGCAGACTCAAGTGGCGTGAGGCCTTGAACCCACCACTTGACAGAAACAAAACTAACCAAGAGTGTAAGCCATTACTAATTATCAAAACGGCTTATAATAACCTTTAAGTCCTTAAGAAGTGTAAAGCTAAAATATTTTTTCTTACAATTTTAAGATTTTTGCAATTTTAAACTGTATAGATTTTAACCTTTCTAAAAATACCTTACTTCAACCTCTAGGGCAATTAGAAGCCCTTAAAACCTACTTTTAAATAATCGTTGAAACTTGTCCACGCCCATTTTAATGGCGAAAAATGTACACAAAGTACTTCGTTTTTGCTTAAAAGTTGAACGTCTGATATGAACCAAAACATGTATCTTTTATTGTAAACTGAGCATTTTATTTTTTTTATTTCTAAGCCGATTAGAAGTCTCAATGTATACATTAAAATCAATTTATCTCAAAATGTAAATTTTGATGTTCGATGTACCTTTTCTGAGAAACTACAGTTCACAGGTATGTAATTTTTTGATGATATAATTATAATGATGGTTAATATATACTGTACCTTTTTATAAAATAACTGAAAAATTTATTTTTTACAAATTTTTTATGGGAAAAATGGGTCAAATTTTGCCATGTTTGAAAAAATATTTCATAAATTATTAAAAAATTCAAAATTAGCTAAAAGCTCATTTCAGTATAATGAGAAAGGTGTATTTTAACTGTATGAAAAATTTCAAGCATGTACATATAACAGATTTTGAGAAAAAGTACATCGAAAACAACCAATTTAACGTTGTCAGTATAAAGAAAGAGAGAGGTTTCCAACTCTCCTTAAAAATAATTCCGAATGTACCAAACGTGATCTAGTTCTCATATTGGCATGGTGTGGAAGCTTGGAGAGTAGGATGCCATTTTGGGTTTGGATCCAGTTGGTTGTCCAAGTTTCAAAGTTACGTGGATCATCGCTTATTTCCCTTGAGTAACTTCAAAGTAGCACATTAATAAATAATCAAAATCATTCAGTCTTACACATCGTTGCATTTCAAGGTATTTTTTACAAGTTTAGGTGAGATTCAAAAGCAAACAGTTAAAATTTTTGACCACTAAAGTTCAGATATTTTTATGTGGTGACGATTCTCTTTGGAAGACCAGAAGGAGGAAAGTATCTAGTTGGTAAAGATTTCGATGTTTTTTTCCATAGATTATGAGAGTAAATACACAAAATCGTTTGTACTATAACTGTGGTATGGTATTGTTCTTGTACTATATGATTCTATGAGAATACGCTCCTAAAACTTGCAAGTGAAAATTTTCTTAATTTTAAAAGCAGTGTATTTATAACAGCTCGCAACTTCAAATCACGAACAGATAGATGGCAAAGTAAACACTTATATAGAACGCAGCGCGCCGCAACTCAACCTCTCCATTTGAACTGCACCATATTAAGCAAACATTAGCCTTTGTACTGTATTAGACGTACATTGCACCTAGTCCCGCAATAGCTTTGGAATATTTAGGATTATAAAGCCCAAAACAACGACTAACTCTCAATGAGCTTGGTTTCAAATCTTACTAGGCCAGCGCTTCTCAAACTGTTTGGCGCTCCCCCTAGGGGGCCGTGATGACCCTAGAAGGGGGCGCAAGAATATTAAAAAGTTGAAAACAAAAGAATATTTAATTTCTTTTTAATTTGTTGAGAGCAAACAAACAAAATACATTCTGACATAATAAAAGATAAAAAAATCAAAAACATTTACACAGACTTAATATACATATAAATGTATCAGTACTGCATAATGTATTTGATCATTAATTTAGCAATACTAGGTTAAGAACAAATTTAATAATTACCAGTAACCCAACGGGCTTGTCATATATAAAATTATATTCAAAAATTAACACTTATATTTATAACTTATACGATTTATAATTAATCCCTTAATTGCCGATTAAAAGTTACGTGATTCGTTTCTCAATGCCACCGTTTTGTACGAATGCACGCATATGGAGTGTATTAGGGGGACGAGAAAGGGAATAAATAAACAAATCCTCTGAAGTAAGTAAATCCTTCGCAAACCCTGTCAAGATCATTTTATTGCATTCCAAAACCTTCGGAATAATGTATGGATAGGAGGGATTAGAAAAGATCGCATTTTGAAAAGACGTAAATAAACGTCCGGGCAATTTAAGCACTTTCTGAGCGAGACGTTTATATACGCCAGTGACACTTAAGAGGTTAAAGTCGGATGGTAGCTTAAACATCAACGTATCGTATTTTCGAATTCAATACATTGTTATTGAATAGAGGGGGGCGCGATGAAAATTATGATTGAATATTGGGTCGCAAGTATTGAAAGTTTGAGAAGCACTGTACTAGGCAACATAGCAATGCTTTATAACTAGCAAACTGTATAAAATTCGGTAATAAGATTTATTCAAGCTTTCAAAACTGGGACCATGTTTATTTTACTAAGTGAGATATTTCTAGATTGTGAATAACATTGGATAGGATTGAGAATGATTATTATTCTCAATGAGTATACAAGTAGTTAAGTATTCAAGAATGTACGCTCTTCTCTCTTCTCTTCCATGAAGTTTCTTAGTTTGTTCAAAGTCGTTTCCACGCTTTTAGAGTGCAAAGTCAGTACGTGTTACTTTTAACGGAAACGCTTTAAGAAAGATTACAGTTATTTTAGAAGTAAATAAATAAAATTCTAGTTCTCTAAAGAAGATTACAGTTTAATTTTTAAAATTGCATTCCGGCAATTGGTGAAGTAATTGTAAATATATGTTTTTGTATCATTTTTACCACTATCTCTCTCTCTCTCTTTATTTAAAGAATATTTATTTATAGTGATGAATATTTTAAAATATTTTTGAATTTCAGAAAGTCTAGAAAGGTGATCCTCAACCTTTTTTTTTGTTATGGTTAGTTAATTATTATTATCAATTACTATTAACAATTTCAAAATTTGGCGGCATACTATATAACAATAAATTTTTTAAAAAAATTATGTATAGTACACTATGTGAAATGGTTTATGAAAATTATTTTCAATGTAAAACAAAGTAATATGCATGACATTGACAATAAAATGTTTATTGAGTAATTAATTATAAACTTATTAGAATACAATTGATCGAAATTTGAGCTTGATTACTTTCGATAACTTCTTTTATATTCGACCATAGAAATGATAAAATCACATTCATTTACTTAGCTACATTAAAAAGTCCTAATCAGTTTCTTCATTTTCATACTTGTTAATGATGAAAATCCGAATTCACACAAATAAGATGTATAAAATTGTAACAATATTCTTAAAGATTTTTTGGGTATTATGGGATAACAACCTCTAATTTTAATCTAAAATGAATTAATAGACTCTTCCTAATGTTTCGAATTAAATCTTGATTACTATGGAGTGAAATTTTTTCGTCCTCTTCATTCAGAGTAATTCATATACAGAGTAATCAGTTATCACAAATAGATGACGAACCCAATCAAATTTCTTAATATCTTAATTTGAAACATAGCAAATAAAACTTAAACATTTTCTTACAAATCATGTATTTTCAAAAGTTATATTTTTATTTAATTTTTTAAAAAATGTTTTGCGAGAATTTTTAATACCCTTCATTTTTTTATTTATATTTTATAAAATAATTTTGTAAGAATTATATATATATTCCATTGATTAGCTTGTAATTCAAAGGTTTATTTTGCTAATTAAATTTTCAGAATAATAATTTTAGGAATTATCGAGTTTATATTGTTACTTATTAAAAGAAAAAGGTATTTTTTTAAATCCGAAAATAAAATGAAATATAAACGAATTTAGAAAAAAATTTTTCTAGGGAAAAAGCTTTTCATTTTGATGTGTGAAAGTGCTCCGAGTAATTGATTTGCAACCAAGAAATCCAGGTATTAATTTTATCGTATAATGAATGAAAGTATAAATCAATTTATCAAAAAAAAAATACTTAAAGAATAAAAGTTTACTGTAACCTTCGTCATCACCCTTCATTACTACAATACATCAATAGATTTTGTAGACCTGATTAAATCCAGTGAATCAACATAAAATGTTCAAAATAATTTTTTCCATTCTATATTTCGTCAAATTTTCGCAATTTACTACTTGACCGGTAATCATATTTTATCTTTATAATACATCAATAGATTTTTAAATCTGATTAAGTCAAATGAATTAATATAAAATGTTCTAAATAATTATTCTGAATTATAACGAGCATGTGTTATTTATTTATTTTAAACAAAATATTTCTAAAGATTTCTCATTTTGACCATTGCTATCATTTATACAAAACACATTCCTTTTTCTTTTAAAAATAAAAAAAAATCTATTATTAAGGCTGTTTTCGCTGTATGTATGACAGCGAGAACTTAACGTGGAGCACATTTTAGGATAGAAAAAATGCCTCAGTTTTTATAAAAATTTTGTGACATTGTAAATCATGCATTTGTTTATAATATAGTGTTTTAAAAATTTCAAAATATTTCACAACTAACTAGTTTTTCCTTTTAACACGTAAAGAAAGTAAGGCGAAACACACAAGTTTAGAAGAAAAAATTTGTGTCAACTAGGATAAAAATTATTAGTATGATAAAATAAATGATTTTCTACAGGATAACGAATCCAGAATATAATATTAATGCCTGAGTACTTTTATATCTGAAGAAATATTTTGAATTTGGGTCCTATTCTTTAACATTAGCCGTAGACAGCCTTAATAGAACTTTTCATTTTCCTTAATAACCAATAAAACTCATACTTTAACCGTTACTTGAAATTTCTTAGAATAAAAATAATGACATCTATAAGAAAGCAATAATAACAGAACAAAAGTTCCTTCTCTCCAAAAAATAAATAAAGCCCAGCTCCCTCTAATGGCGTTTCATTGAAGTGAGACGCTTGTACTTACACGATCTGTCAAAAACAGCCGATGGACAGGACAATAAAACACCCTGATTAACTTCCCTGAAGGTCAGGAGCAAAGGATTTCTTCTACTCATTGCCAAGATGAGGAGGTGGACCTCTGTTCCCATTGTGCATACTACGTAATATCTAGGAGACTTTATTATTCGCTGAGATAAAAATATTTAAGGATTTTTCTTATGTGTGTGGTGATGAAAGGTGAATGAGAATGAATGAATGGAAATGTATGTGTAAAGGAATGCTTTGCGGTTGTTGAATTTCTTTTTGTCATTTTCTGGGAATAATTTTTTCTCATTCATGTGTTACTATGAGATTCCACAGCCGTTGAGAGATATTAAGTTAAAAATAAAGATTTTTTTATATATGTTACCGGTAAAGTGTATAATTCAGTTATTTCATAGAATAACTAGATATTTCATGAAATAACTAGACAAGTCAGTTAAAGTATATGACAGATGAAAAATTTCATACTTTACCTAGTTATTTTATGAAATAACTAAGGATAGATCGTTAAAGAGAAAAATGAACTGTTTCAAAGCTATTTTATAGATTAATTGACCATAAATAACTAAACTCTATCGAAAAATAAATTTTATCTCTATTGCAGATAATTAATTGATAAATAATAAGGAAAAGCAAATGATATAATTTATTATTGCTAACATTTGTTGAAAAGAAAAGGGAAAAAAGAATATGTTTTACTTCTGTTACTGGAACAATTATCATTTCTACTCCTTGATCTTCAAATATATCATAAAACTGCAGTAGCCAACTTGGTCACGTGATACTTTTGTCTGTGCTGTTTTGGAGCATTTTACTTCTGCCATCAAAATTAATAATTTTTCACGAGTAAGTGAAGCACTGTTTTCTTTTGGTCTATGCTAATTTAATAAAGATTCAAATCTCTCTTGCTCTCTTGATTATTGACAGGTTGGTCTCCTATTCCTGGTAAGTCATTGCTTGAAAACAGTTTGCAAAAATATTTGTTAATAATCCAAAATGTGAAACCCTAACATAAATACAACTTCTAAATTCTACGTTTACAAGAAACGGAATGAGAAGGGTACTCACACACATCATTGCACAGCAACTATAAGAGGTTCAAAACTGACTAAAAGCAGCTAGAATTGGTTCAAAGAACTTTCAAGTGCCGTATTTCCTACTTTAACGATCAAGTAATCGTTATTCTATAGAATACCTAGTTAAATCGTAGAATTCAATAATCTTGTATACTTTATATATAACTGACGTCTATTTATTTCTTGAAATATCTAGTTATTCTATGAAATAACGGATTTCGCACTTAAGCGGTAACATATAGATAAAATCCTCAATATGGTTTTTTGGAAGCAACATATGGAAACTTATAATCTAACAGTTTAAAATTGCTATAATTGTGTTGTACTATGATTCTTTAATAGTTGATTAAATAATCATTCCGAACAAAAAAAAAATATATTATTGAGGTTTGAAGTGTCTCGTAGCCTAGTATAGGAGAATGGGGTACCAACTCAGATCTTGTCCTCATCACTTGAACTTCGTTAGAAATTACATGTTCTGTCACCAACTTCAATAAGATAAAAAAAGAAAATAAATAAACTTTCTGTTGTTTTGCATATAATATAATAAGTAATATAAAAAAATAAAGAATAAGTCAATTCCTACTTTGAATTAATGAATAGAAAGTATTTTATTATGATTGAAAATTTGAACTATATATATATAAATATAGGGAGAGAGTGAACTAATAGAAGGAATTGAAAAAAAGAGCATGGTTTGTCTGCATTATTATAAACAATGCACACCTGGTTTGACTAGTTTGTCTGCAAAACCGGTTTTCAACGCCAACTTTAGTCATTGTTTTAATAGTTACATCGTTGCAACAATGGAGAGAAATCTAAAGTGGCGACGAAAACCAGTAATTAATTTAATTAATGTTAGAAAAAAACTGTATTAACATCAAGTGTCATCCACTACAAGTTTTAAAAAATTTGTTTGAACTTGATTGGACGAATAGAAGGTATTGTATTAACGATTGACAATTTGAACAAGATTCTGTATAAGAAAATATATTTGTAGAGAGTGAGCTAATAGTAGGAATTGAAAAATAATATTTTATAAAAAGTATTTTTTTCACCGATTGTTTTAATGAAAATAAAAACAAAAAAAAGCCATTTTCTTACTTTACCTTAAATTATCCATATTTTAAAATGATTAAAATATTAAAAGAGAAAATAACTAAAATAAAAGCTCTGGAATTTCTTGTTGAAAATGATATCATCTAAATAAATTATGTTAAAAATTAATTTAATATATTTATCTGTATTTTATTGCTCTTTAACTCTTAGGAAATTTAACATAATTCAATAAAACTAACGAATTAAATTTATGAAGATTAGATGAATATTCATTAATTTCATATTAGATAATTAACTGTAATATTTTCCTCAATATATATAGGAAGATAAGGTTTCGTCCCAACTGTTATTAAATCTATATTTTTGTAAAACGTTTTCCAATAATGCAAAGTCTCATTCCATCTTTATAAGGATTTTTGCGTAAAAGCTTACTTTTCTTCTGTATCCAATATTGAACAAAAATGTTTTGAAAAGATATTTATTTCCTCAAAAATTATCATCATCATTTCATAAAGATAAAACTTATGTTGTTCATTTTTAAAATTAATAACAGAAAAAATTGCAACAAAAATAAATGGTAGAAACCTAAACAGTTAAAAAATAAACTTTATATGCTGTAGTGTCTTTTATATAAATACTTCATTACTATTTTTATTTAATGACAGAAATTCAAAAAACAAAAGTGCTTGCAAAAGTTAAATATTTTAAAATCATTTACCTATCTATGAATTAATTCTAATTTTATGCAGAATTATCAACTACTATTTTAATTAAAAATACTCAGAATAATATTACTATTTTTAACTTATTTTCAATTCATTTAGATATTGGTAAGAGCTAGTTTTTTTTTTAAAAAAAATTAATCACTCATTTGAACGCAATATAGTAGGCGATAAGCACGGGACTTTAAAAATTTCAATAATGATTTAAATAATCCAAACAATACCTGTGTTAACTAGAAAAATTTACCTTCCAAAGTTCACTATAATTTATAGTAAATAGTTCTTAAGGTATCCGACTACGTTCGAAAACATAATTGTTTATGAATATTATCGCAATAAAAAATTATTTAAGTACAATATTTTGACAAAAAATTAACATAGAATGACTAATTTTTAAATATTCTCATTTAATGAAAATTGCTTCTATTATAATAATATTTTGCCTGTGTATAGCTCAGACCTCTGTACAGAGGCTCAACTAGAATTTTTGAAATATATAACTTAGAAGTGAGTTTATCCATGTTTTACGACAACAAAGGAGAGAAATTTTAAAGAAAAAACGACAATAATTATTTCACTTAGAAGTAACTCTGGAAATAATGTGAATTTTTCAAAAAAGTGCTAGTTCAGACTCTCTGGAGAAGTCTTTACTTTATATAAGCACACAAAGTATTATTACTATAGAAGCAATTTGTATAAAAGGAGAACGTTTTGGAAAAAGGTTATTCTAAGTTAATTTTTTGTCAAAATATGGTATTTAAATATTTTTTGTGTGTGTTTGTCATAATGTCTTTAAAACAATTTTATGCATGTATTCTAATCTAAATGACACTAAATATCATGAAGATTATCCATTTATGCGCTTTTGAAAAGCACGGTTCCGAACGTAGTCGGATACCTTAAATCCCAATTTATTATATAACTAGATATGCTTGTGTGTGTAGGTGAGATGGAATTTTTCCCTGAAAATTTCCCCACCATAAGCAAAGATATCGAGTCCTAATTTAACTCAAAATGCAGCAGCTCCTTTATATTCCAATATAGTGTTGTTAAAGTAACAACCTTCGTCGTTAATTACTTATGAATAATCTGGAACATCACAGGGTACGAAGAATTCGACCCCATCCGCTTAGCTGCTGCTTCCCCACGATTTGTTCCGAAGCATCATATCATCTATAAAGTTATTAATGTGTTAACCGAACATCATTACTTTCATCATTATGCGATGCAGTTAAAAGTCTGAGAGAATATTTATCTTTGAAAGATGCTCTTGTTGTGGTTATTAGGATCTTCCTCAAGAGCAACAGCGTAGTGGATGTTTTGTTACTCACAGTTAAAACTTTCACGTGGAGATTGCGATAAATGATTAGGAAATAGATTTAACAGAACAAGTAATAGTTATTTAAATCAAATGATGAGGATGACAATATTCTTAATTTCAATAATAATCAATGTCAAGATTTTAAGGCTAGGTGTTATAGTCAATGAGAAAAAGAGTAAGAGTAAGAGAACACAAGTAATATACAAAAAAAAATTTTTTTTTAGTCAATTCCTACTTAGATCAACAAAGAAAAATTTTATTGTAGCTACTTTTTATTAAATAGTTACAATTAATATAAATATGCATATACATATGACAGAATAACACCATTAAGTGGTAATTAATTTGTGTTAATTATCATTAAAGTATCGTATTGTTATCCAAAACAATCGTGTCTATAAAATTTCAGTTCAACTGAATGCTTTAAAATGTGAGGAAAAGACCTTTTCAAATTTTGACACAAGTCGCTAAAAGGGTCGTTAAGTCGCCAAAAATGATGCCAACGTGGCTGTATTTGTAATTCTAAAATAATTAGTTTTAATCAATTTTTATTAATTATAATTAAATTATTGTATTGTCATCCAAAATAATCATGTATATAAAATTTCAGCTCAACTGAGCGCTTTAAAATGTATTTTATTAACGATTGAAAAAATTCCACCAAAATAAATAAGTATATAGAGAGTGTGAGCTAATAGTGTGTGTATAGGAAATTAAAAATAATAATTTTAAATCAAATGATGAGGATGACAATAGTCTTAATTTCAATAATAACCTATGTCAAGATTTTTATAGGTTACTGTCAATAAGAAAAAGAGAAGAAAAAAAAGAATGAGAGAGGGAAGACAAAAAGAGAGAAAGAGTGAAAAAAGAGATAGATAAGGGGAGAGGGGGAAGAGAAAGAGTGTCAATTCTCATTATTAGGTACCAAGGTGTCAGGATGTGAGCCCAGAGCCTATTAAATACCGGTTTTAAAAAGTATTTGCTTCGTAATACCTGATCAGATGGGAAAAGTCACTATACTTCAAACAAAACATATTTAAAGCGTTTCTCCATTACAATATTAATTTTAAGATATTTAAGGAACATATTGTTTGATGTTTACGATATGTGTATAAAATTCAACCTAAGTACTTTTAAAAAATTTCAGTACAAACTCTGAGATATTTGAATACATACTGTGAAGAAATTGAAACTTATATATATATATATATATATATATATATAAGAAAAAGAAGGAAAATGTTTTATTTTCTTTCTTTAATTCTCTCGATCTCTCTTTTAAAAAATAAAGGTCAAAGAAAACATATGTATCTAATTATTATAACTCAGATGATTCACGAAATATTTTCTGACATTTTGATAGTTCCATTGCTTGTTTCGCAAGTTTGACTTATTTATAATTTTGTGTTATCTCAGTGTTAATACTTAAACTAAATGTTCTTTAACCATTTTGGAGTTGCATGTAGTAAAAAAAAGAGCTTAACTTCCAGTGTTGTTTAATATTGAATATTTTTAGATGAAAATAGCTGTAATTGTCAAATATATAATCTTTCAAATTCAACAAAAATTCCAGAAAATATTTAAAATTAACTCATTTTGCGAAAATATAGCTCAACGACATATGCAGCTTTCTCCCCACAGGTGTTAAATTTAATTTTTTTGTCACTTAAATTGATTTAAATGTTTATTGATGGAAAAATAATTTTTATGAAATAGAATATTAATGGTAACGGGAAAAATAGAATTACAAATATATTTTAATTGTGAAAATGCTGTTAACTGTATTGTATTCTACAGCAAAAAATAAAGAAATCATATCAATCAAGTAAATTAATAATGTTCGTTTTCTCAATATACAATGAAAATCGCTTAACACGAAACTGAAGGGACTGAAATATTTTTTCGTGTTAAAAGAATATAGTGTTAAAGGATATTGCAAAAAAAATAGCAACATATATCAACAAAATTAAACTTATTAGAGTTTATTTTATTTACATATTTATTTGATTTATATATGCATTGATCTAATAAAAATCAATGAAACGAAAACATTCAAAAGAACTTAAAGAAATTTAATACAAAATTTTCAAATTTTTTTAAAAGCAAAATATTTATTGCGATTTTAGAAAGTTATTTATTATTTTTCTTTGCATTGGCTTTCTTAGCATCAAATTGTCTACAAATTGTTCGATATAGTTCATTTTGTTATTCATTTCATCATTGGAATGTGCTTCTAAATAACTGCGCATATTTTTCATGACGTTTCTGATGATGTGGGAAAAGAGCAGATAATTCATTTCTCATTTTCATCGTCGAAATCTGACTCGATGGTATTTTTTAAACTCTTTGAACAAATTCCAAAATATCTTTGTCTGCCGCAATAGGGACTGTACACACATTATCATCCTCTATTGCAATTTAAATTTTCGATAATACAATAGGACAGTCCAATCCGACTGCTGTTTTCCATATTTTGTTCATTTTCAGAACGGAAATCTTTTCGTGTTAAGCGATTTTCGTTTCATGTTAAGAGAAAAATAATGAAAATACATGTAGTTTGTCGGGACTGGTGTATTTATTTCTGTTAAACTATGTTTCGCCTTAAGGTATCCGACTACGTTCGGAACCGTGATTTTAAAAAAGAGCATAAATGGGTAATTTTCATGATATTTAGTGTCACTTAGATTTGAATACATGCATAAAATTGTTTTAAGGCCATTTTGACAAAAATATTTATTTAAATAAAATATTTCGGCAAAAACCTAACTCAGAATAACTTTTGTTCAAAATGTTCTCCTTTTGTCAAAAATGCTTCTATTATAATAATATTTTGCCTGTATATAGCTCAGCAATCTGTACAGAGGCTCAACTATGAATTTTGAAAAATTCGCATTATTTTCAGAGTTACAACCATTTGAAATAATGATCGGCGTTTTTTTCTTAAAATTTCTCCCCTCTGTTGTCGTAAAACATGGATAAACCCGCTTCTAAGTTATAAACTTCAAAAATTCTAGTTGACTCTGTACAAAGGTCTGAGCTATATACAGGCAAAATATTATTATAATATAGAAGCATTTTTCACAAAAGGAGAACATTTTGAAAATGGGTCATTCTATGTTTATTTTTTGTTCAAAATATTGTATTTAAATAATTTTTTAATGTAATACTATTCTCAAAACTATTTTAGACACATTTTCTAATCTAAGTGACACTAAATATCATAAATAGTATCCATTTATATGCTTTTGCAAAATCACGGTTTCGAACGTAGTCGGATACCTTAAGCGTTTTTGTGTTAAACGTTTTCCAAGGTATCTATAAATATTTGAAATTTCTTTGATAGAAATTCTCTCACCCTGAATGATATCAAATGGAATCGGTTCAAAGCACTCTTTTTGGTAAGAAGAATTGTGATGGTTTTATTGGACATTCTTGAAACTGCATCTGCGAGCACTTTATGTTGAATCGATGAAGTCTGGTCAAGTTTTCTCTCTGTCCATTGTTCATAAAAACAAGAAAAACACCGATTGATTTACTGCTCGTATCGGTGAATGAAAGCAAGTTTCTTTCGGAAACAGATTGCAATGAAATGTCGATGAACTCTTAAAAGATTACTTACAGGAAGAAGATGTTTTTCTGTAAATGGAATTTACTATATCAGAAATACTAATAAGATTATAATGAAATTTTACGATAAATTCTGGAAAATGTGGCTGCAATCAATATTTTATCAAAAAGGATTTGAGTTACTTGATATATAAATTTATTCAAAAAGATATAAAACTATACTTTTTGAGTGTTTTATTTAAATATTTGTAAATGTATTATCACTAACTAATTCTTATTTTTTTGCTAAATATACTATTGGTTTAACATAAATTTATTATTACATTTTTCTTCAGAGAAAAATTTTCCTAATAAGCATTTAAGTATATTTTCTTTGGGTCTCTTGGAGCTAGCTTATTATATACATTCAGACAGGTATGGGAAAGAAACTTAAGATTGTACTATTATTTATGCATTTTACTTCATGTATAGAAAAAGAGACACTTATGTAGTTCTTTATATTCCATGTTCAGCATAATATACAGGTTTCCTCGCAGTTTAATCTTACGTATTTATACTACTGCATAATAGAATGTGTGTGTGTGTACCAATTTCCATAGATCTCACTTTACATTTCTACAATGAAATTAATTCAAGAGAAATAAAATTAAACCTTCTCATCGGATTCAAAAAGTAAAACATGTTTTCAAATCTATAACTAGAAAAAGTCAAACACGTTAAATTCAATCTTGACAAGCAAGTGATTTTCACTTCGAGTAAAATTTGGAGGAAACATTTTGATTTCTTGGTGAGTCCTTAGGCGAACGATTGCGGTTTCAGGAAAAAGAAACTGTCATTTCGATCGTAAATTTCACTCAACAGTTACTTTTGACAAAAAAAAAAAAAAAAAAAATAAAACGAAAAAAAAAAAAAATTTTTTTTTCTGGAAGTCATATTTAAATTATATTTCCCCAATGTGCATTAAATAATATTTGTTTCTTAAGGCTAGAGAGAATAATATGGTTCTTTCGTTTAAGTACCGATTGATCTTAAATCTAAAAACTAAATGTATTTTTAACACATTTTAACATTAATTTAATTGAAAAACAGGAAAAAAAAAGACCAAAAAATTATATTTTGCCCATATAGTTTTGCCCTCATATACTTTTAATGATATCAGTAATAATCTGAAATATTCTAAATCTTTAAGCAATCGAAGCTTAACTATTTCTAAATAAAAACATGTAGTTTTCTTTAATTATTTAGATAATAAAGAAATACAGTGAGAATAAAATTTAAAGTAAAACCAAATAATTTAATTTGAATTGAAAATAAAAAGTAAATGCTTAAGGAAACTATAATTAAGAATTTTGTAAGGCATTTAATAGCTTTTAAATTCAATTTTAATTTTGTTAAGTTTTAATAATAATTTACCTTTGCTTTCTATGATCAAAATATAGAAGTCTTAACATCAAAAGTAATGAATATTTTTCAGCTGTCAAAAAACTTAAAAATTTAATATCTTTTAATGAATATCTATCAAATGAGAAATCATTAAGCATATGTAACAAGTCATTTGTGCACATGTCTTTCTTTTTTTTTCTTTTTTTTTTGTTGATAACCCCTCTAAAAACTGAGAATGACTTAAATCTTATTAGTAAAACAATTATAAGAAAACATGTTAACTTTACAATACTAACATATTTAATTAAATAAATAAATTTATTTATTTAAGATTGGAAAGAGGAAAACATAAAACAGTTTTAATTATATAACTAATAGGAAAATAATATATAAAATAAAAAATCGTTCTAAGTATATTACAACTCTTTTTGAAACTTTTTCGCAGCCCTTTTTTCGCTCTAGCAAATCATGTTTTGCATGAGTTTTTATGGTTAACTTTAATGAATTTGTGATATTAGAGTTCGATATAAAACTCCTTTTCTATCAATTTTTTACAATAAAATTTTTGAAACTATACCTGTTTTGTTATCAAAGTTATCATTTTAGTAGTTCATATATTTTAAAAGAAATAATTACATGGATATATTGACTAAAGATATAATAAACTACAAATATTACTTTCTCTAATTATTTATAAAAATGCTTAACTCATTTTATATATTTTTAATCTTGCATTCTTTTACAGATTAATATTTAAAAATTAATTTCTAGCCTTAAAAGGACTACATTCTGAACAATAAATTATGCATTTTTTGTTTTATAATACAATATTATTTGAAGCTTGAATCCGAGTACTTTTTTTTGGTAAACTGTCAGCTCCAGAAAATAAATAAATAAAAAACTTTGAATTAACTTTGCATACATACAACAAAAGAACAGTACTTTTATCCATCTTTCTAAGGGAAAAAAATAACTCTGATAAATTGAACGCAATGTTACAAAAATGGTTTTCGCATCTGGCAATATTGTAAATAATTTCGGAACTTTGAGAGCTTAAGCGCCAAATTTTTTTTCTGTTGACATACGATCTATTTTAAGAGGTCTCAAAATGATTCCAGATATCAACAATTCTCATAAGCGCAATGGAATACTCCGATACACAAAAGGTTTATTGGATTTCAGAACTCTTCAACACTCTCTCCCACTGTTTCTTGTCATTTTTTACTTTTTATTCTATTCATGTTTTTCTCTTTGTTGAAACAAAGACTAAAAGATTAGATTTTTCTTGTTTTGTTTTTTGTTCCATATTTTATTCTATTTGAGAAAGAAAGTAAAATATTTATCTTTTTCTAAGATGTATGATCTGTAAAGTCATTTTGATGAAATACATGAAGGTGTGTTTCATTTCTCGATGTCTCGATAATTCAACGTTTTATGCACTGAGAATGATGTCTTAAATGTTAGAATTGCAATATAAAAGCTATCTTTAATATTTAAATGTATGTGGAATAATGTCATCAAAAAGAGTCTCAACTTATTACACAATTCTATTAAATTTTATTTTAATCATTATAAGAATGAATTGTTTTTGCATAAGGAGCCTGATTCAAACATAATAAGAGCAATGCAGTGTGGCATAAAAATAAATAATACTGATGAAATAACAAGATTATTTTTACTGCTTGAAAAACACTCACAGTGAAATTATTTTATTAAATCTTTCTTTACTGCACTCCTTGATTCTACTTTTAAAATACATTCAAAGAATTTTTAAATATATCATAAAGAACTTCACAGAACTTTAGTCTAAATATGAATGTATTCCATTAGAATCGCATATGTTGGAATTTCATTTCTTCCATTATCACTCACTACATTAAGTTAAATTGAAAAATTTCTTTCAGAATTTCAGAACCTACCTATGCGTAAAAGATGTTCTATGGCAGTGGTTCTTAAACTTTTGATCCCTGCGGACTCCTTTACGTATCCCCCTGAGATCTCAGACCCCCAAGATTTTTAACACCTCTACCCTTACTCTCAACAGGTCCAGACCATTCAGAGTTTCGGGTGGTTTTGTCTGCACGAGAAAACTGCTAGTTGGGTCTCTTTTACCATAGCTAGTGGACGGTGTCCGCTCGCTGTTATTTCTAGCAGGCTTTTATGCCACTGCGTGTGCAGGTCAATTATTTTCTCACAACAATATTTTTTTAATTTTTGTGTAATCACAATTTAAGTCATTCTAAATTTTAATATGAGAGGAGATACACATCCCTTTTTTTGGGAATAGAACTCCGTAATTTACACACCACTTGCCACTTACTCTCAACACATGGCTGAGTGATTTAAAGTATCCTCAATAACATTGCCTTGCTACTTATACAGACTTTTTTAACGCTTCTTTTTAAATTCCTACTATTTGCTCACACACTCTCTCTATATATATATTTATTTATTTATCTTGGTGGAATTTTCATTCGTTAATAAAATATATTTTAAAGCGCTCCATTGAGCTGAAATTTTATATACATGATTATTTTGGATGACAATACAGTAATTTAATTATAATTAATGAAAATTAATTGATTAAAACTAATAATTTAAAAAATTAAAAATACAGCCACATTGGCGTCATTTTGGGCAACTTAGCGACTCTTTTGGCGACTTGTGTCAAAAATTGAAAAGGTTTTTTTTCTCCCGTTTTAAAGCATTCAGTTGAACTGAAATTTTATAGGCACGATTGTTTTGGATGACAATACGATACTTCAATGATAATTAATAAAAATGAATTATCACTTAATGTGATTCTTTCATACATATATACATATTTATATTAATTGTAACTATTTAATAAAAAGTAGCTAAAATAAAAATTTTCTTTATTGATCTAAGTAGGAATTGAGACTTAATTTTTTTTTATATTACTTGTTCCATTAAAAAACAGTAAACATCTAAATATTACGTTACAGTTACAAGCAATAAAACAATTAAATTAATATTTTTGATTGAAATACATGTTCTAGTAGATTTTTTATTCAGGGCAAACCAGTGCTCTGTCTAGGGTGGTGCATCTTTCAACTTTTCTACTATACTTTTCAAAGTCTGTAAAAGGAAATCTTAACATAAAAGGACTCCCCTTCACGGACCCTTAGAAAGGTGTTGTAGACCCCACGGGTCCAAGTTCCACATTTTAAGAACCGCTGTTCTATGGTATAAATAAAAGAAAAAATGGAAACAAATGATAATTTTAATGTACAGTACTGGCACAAGGAGAGTAAAGTGTAGGTATTTGAGTTTTTCAATTCCTACTATTAGCTCACACTCTCTATATATTTATTTATCTTGGTGGAATTTTCAATCGTTAATAAAATACATTTTAAAGCGCTCCATTGAGCTGAAATTAAATATACATGATTATTTTGCATGACAATACAATAATTTAATTATTATTAATAAAAATTAATTGATTAAAACTAATTATTTAAAGAATTACAAATACGGCCTCGTTGGCGACTTAGCGACCCTTTTGGCGACTTGTGTCAAAACTTGAGAAAGTTTTTTTCTCACTTTTCAAAACATTCAGTTGAATTGAAATTTTATAGGCACGATTGTTTTGGATGAAAATACGATACTTTAATGATAATGAATAAAAATTAATGACCGCTTAATGTTGTGATTTTGTCATATGTATATACATATTTATGTGAATTGAAACTATTTAATAAAAAGGCGCTAAAATAAAAATTTTCTTTGTTGATTTAAGTAAGAATTGACTTAAAATTTTTTTTCATATTACTTGTTTTATAGTAAAAAGTCAAAATAATTTTTGTTGAGAAAAACAGGCATTTTAGTACTTTTTAATGCTTTTTGCGATGAGATTACAGCTACTAAATACTTACAACATCTGGTACATTTGCCAGCCTCTATAGCATTGGATTCGAAGAAAATAAAAACTTACTGCCGAGAATCTACAGAGCACGGTCAGTGGATAAGGGAAAACAGCTTGGATAGGATTGCGGGGATTGACAGTGCTGGTTGGGAAACAAAACTGTGTTATACAATATTGCAATGTTACGCTGCACTACTCACCTATCAGTAATTATCATTTTTGATTATTTTCATTGTAAAAGAAAATTATTATTTTGTGTCTAAAATAATCCATCCAAAATTAAGTCTTCTTTTCCTTTTTTTCGAAAGTTTAACCCCTTTGTTGCAATATTAAGTTTTGAAATTAATTTTTTATTTATGTTTCTTCTAATATCCATCCATCTCTTTTGCATAGGTAAATTCAGAGTGATAGTAAATATTTTCCTCTTTTTCATCCCGATCGACCCTATTCAATTTTTATAATACTTTTAAAATTAAATAAACTTAACAAGATATAATTAAAAAAATACTTTTGAATAAAAAAATACCAGTTTTTATAATAAAGACATGCGTGTGAGATTTCTTTGTTTCGAGAAATGATACGAATATTAATCATAAATATAGACACGTATTTAAATTAATTTTCGCAACGGCTAAAAATCTGATTTGTACTCTACAATTATTTTAAGAAAAAATGTTAAGAAGTATAATCTTTTTGCTTCGGTTTTCTCTATAGCTAAAGATCAGTGTAATAATAATTTACTATGTACCAGCTTTTCTCAATCTAATTATTTTATTTTAATGTTACGGCACAGAAGCTTGATCTGAGTCATGGACCAGGGCAGTGGTTCCCAACCCCCGGTCGTGGGCCGGGGCCAATCCATGGTTCAAAGGGTATCGGATCGCCCAAAAAACATTAAAATGTTTACTTTTTAGTGTGTTGTATTTTTCACGAGTTTGAGTCACGAATTCAGTTGTGCTATGTTTTTTCAAGTTTCACGTTGGAGTCACTATATATTCCATGTTAAATCACTTTATATTCATGTTTTTGATATAACTGTATTTTATTCTGAAGGCATATTTAACCCTCTGACCGGAACATCAATTTTTTTGCCGTTCTGAAAAGCATCCGTCTGACAGACGGGTACGCAATTTTTTTTTTTTTTTTTTAATTTTATTACCTTAAGGACTGCTTTGTTGGTGTTGTTGCTGACGCCCCCATTGGTCAGCAGTGCTAGACCAGGTCCATGACATCGTACATTTTCAGAAAGTCCAACACCAGCAAGGGATCGTTTTCTAAATCCTGCTTGGTGAATCCTAGGCATTCGAGGATGTGAGCAGGCGAAGCCGGCTCAGAAGAACGTTTCTGGCACATTTCAAAGCTCTTGTATCCTTCGGAAAATTTCATTGTTTTGATATAACCACTTCGAAAGCGGGCTAGAAGAATTTGATCCTGTCTTGTAAAACCGTAATCCAGGACTGTTTTAAATGTCCTTATAGCTCATGAAATTGAGTATGGCTCAAATAAGATGTGTGGGGTTAATAAAGCACAACTTCCCCCCCCCAAGACATCTACATTAGACAATTTAATTAAAAGCATGAAACGTACAAACAAGAATGCAATTTTTAGTACTTAAGTCTTTATGAGGCTCACTATATTAACATATTTTTATCACTAGAATTGTGACTAGTATTTTTATAAAAACTGATTAGAAATTATTTATATTCATGTAAAAATAATAATACCCAAAACGAAAAACTTCAGGAATATCCGTCTGATAGACGGTGATAGATAAGAAAATCGCACATACCGTGAGTTGAGAAAAATTGCCTTATACCTCCACGTGATCCTCTCACTGATTTAAGTCCAACCGAAGATGTCAAGATAGCCCACCCCAAAAATCGCACCACAGCATTATCTACAGGCATCAAAGCAAATCATTCCCGTCTGAGAGACGAATGTTCCGGTCAAAATATATTTAAATTAAAATTATTTAATCAAAGTAATATGAAATGTAAGCAATCAACGCTCCTCCTCTCATTGGGTCGCGGTAAGATTATCAAACGTTGACTGGCGGCGATAAAAATGTTGGGAAGCACTGGATTAGAGCCCTAATTCCAACAACCACTGCTGCATCACACAAAACAATAAGGGCTGCTTTGCATTCACTTCCACTGAGACTCACATTTAAAATTAATCGAAGCGTATAAATTAAGGGAACGAGAGACAGGCTCAGTATCCTCCACTCCACTCGATTACGGTACAGAAATACGACGTCTATTGTCTATGGACCTCGTGTTGTTCTAGAATAATATAATTTAAAACAAACAAAAAGCTTTTATCAGGTATTCATTGTAGGAGAGTCGATAATACTTCAAATTAAAAGTTTCTGCATTTAGTATATTGTTTATGCTTATTACGGTGACGATGAATCTTTATTTGAAATTGGTTAATAGAGTTAAATTTTTCCTGGCATGTAATCGCCAAAGCTTCTTAAATGTTAATTATACTGCTTTTATATATACACTAAAGAAATTTTAATGAGATAGATAAATAAACACGAAATAAATAGGTGTAATGATGCTGTTTTTGTTGATGTACCTAAAGATTGAAGTGACGGAAGTGCTTTATCCACGTGAAGTTTCATTAAACAGAGACATGTTCAGAATATTAAAACGTGGATTCACTATTGATGTATTTTAAAGATGTAAATATATCGGAGAAAAGCGATTCACAATCCCTCATCACGAGAATTCCGGAATTATTACAACTGCAAATGCTAAATTTAGCAGGCATGTTCCTTTTGTTCAGTTGAGATCCTCTAAAAACGAGTCTTGCAATAATCGACTCACAAGGAAGGTTATGGGGTTTTTCGATAAACAAATTCCCATTTTTGAGTCGTTAGACTTACATACGGTACATCTGGCGAGCATCATTCTTTTGTCAAATAGAGATCCGCTAAGACCGGGATCTGAGGAAATCGACTCCCAAAGGGGAAATAATTTACGGTTTCGTAAAAGATAACTAATGTTTCAACTTAGAAATTCAAGTATTTTCGAAATCAAGAAGAAATTGCTATAAAAATATTTTTAAGTAGAATCGAAAGTTCAATGCTAGGACTAAGCTATCAAACTTAAATTAAATATATGTTTTCATATAACTCCATATGAAATACTCAGCGAACAGGGGCTTAATCCCGAAAAAAGTTCGTTATATGGAAAATTCGTTATATAGAGGTTCATCTTTCAATGTTCTTTATAAACCACATAACAAATATTTTAAATTCATGAGCACTATATATTAAAAAAGTAATTATTCATACCTTTTTGTAAATTAATGCCTATTTATTTTAAAAATAATAATATCTATTAATAATATCTATTAAATCTAATAATAATATCTATTAAAAAAATTAATATCTATTTATTTTTATTTTATTACCAACCAAAAAAGAAAAAAAAAATGTAAGAAAAGTTTCTTGACTCTTTTATCCACTTTATTAAGAATTAATTTTTTTTTGAATAATGCTCAAGCACTTACGTTTTGACATTTTCGAGCTGCTAGAAGCGAAGTTACCAGTACAGCTGATCAACACTACAACTGAATGGACATGGAGACATGAGACAATTCCAATGAGGGTGGAAGAAAATATCGAAGATATTTCCCATGAACTGGACAATGTGGGTTAAAGGTTGCACTTCTTGGATGAAACACCCAGAATTCTATAGCTGTCGGCTAGTTAGGCATTTAATAAAATCAGTTCAAGATTTATGACCTCCATAAAGTGTGTTAAAATAAAGAATAATTTGAAATGTCCAGAAATACTTCAAAAGTAGGGAGAAAAAAATTGAATCACAATAGAAAAAGTTCGTTATATAGGAAATACACTTCGCTATTGGGAGATTATTTTACGAAGAAAATCGTGTTATGTGCTTGGTTCCAGGAAAAAGTTCGCTATATAGAAAAATTTGCAATATAGAAGTTCGTAATATGGAAGTTCGACTGTATATATATATACATCAGTGACACACAAAAGGGGGATCCCCGGGTTCGGTACCCCCCTCCCAAAGCCTTGAATTTTTTTTTCAATTGATTATAATCCTATGTATACAATACTTAAAATTTAATTCAGTATTTGTTATTAATTAATTTTATTAATTAAGGCTAATTTTTATTCATTAATTCATTCTTTACTGTTTTTTGCTCCTAAAAGTCGACATAATCAAAAGAATATATTTGGCGGCGTTTTGGAGCATGATACGAGAATGGTGGATTTTCGACTCTGGACCTCTCCCCCTCACACACACCTTGAAAAATTCCTGTGTGCAACACTGATATATATAAATCATAAAAAATTATGTAATGAATACCGTTTAATTTTATGTTAATCTAATATTTATTTTATAAAATTGTTTATAAAGAGTAAATTCATTTTTAAAAGTTTTCATTTCTTTCGAAGTAAATTTAAATTCGTAGAAAAGTATCAAAAAAATTGAAAATAAGTGAAAACTTACTGAGTATTTACAACTGATAAATGTGCTATTTTTTAAATCTGATGTTAATTTTTAATTGCGTAAAATTCTTACTATGTAGCATTTTTAATATAAAAAGCTAATATAATTACTCTCTAGCATATATTTCACACTTCATATTTATTTTAATAAGTCACTTTTTTTATTGATTATGCGTAATTAAAGAGACCTCACTACACTTTTTTACCTTCTTCCAATTATCCTTAAATTATTATCAAGATCATTGACTCCAATATGAAATAGTCACCTCAACACGGATCGATTCTCAGTCGCAGGTCTCTTCACTGTTCATGTCATTTTGCCAGACCTGTCTAATTAAGAATTCCTTCCCTTGAATAAATTTACCTCGTGTAAGAAGACAGATTGTTGCCTTGTTTAGAAATTTTAAATGGTGTCCCACTTTTCAGATGAATTTGAATGAACCACTGAATAATTTAATATCCCTCCTATTATAATACATTTTTGAATGATGTTTTTAAGTTTCAAGGGGTATGCTTTCGGATATGTATCTAAGTTTAGCACATTTAAAATTAATAGAGGACAGTTAACCAGACATATAGTGAATAGAAGCTATTGTGTTTTTATAAATAAAAGACAGTAGCACATAATGGTCTAGGATATTTAACTTTTTGACAGTATCTTCTTTTCTAATCCGATTGTATATGTATAACGTTATATATATATATATATATATATATATATATGACGTATCCCCAACTTTTTAAGTGTCAGTTGGGGTAAACTTCCTACCAGAACTACTTAACCCACTTGTGTGTGTGCCGCATAAGTACTTTCACTTTGACTTCGGCGGGCTTACGAAGAACCACGTGAATGAACGACGCACTGGCTCCTGATCGACGCTGATATAAGACTCGTTTTGTCATGGCTTGGAGTACAGACTGCTTTGCTGAACATTAAAGATAAAATATAATATGATAAACGGCTCCACGTTGCATTTCTCCTGTCATTCTAAAAATTACTCCAATACATGATATATATATATATATACATATATATATATATATATATTCAAGCGTAGTATATATATATAACTACGCTTGAATTATTGGTGAAAAATCTCACGATTTTGAACAATTTTCAAGTGTGACGAATGTGCTACTTAGAATGGCACCCACTTTTCCAACTCTTACACCACACCTACGACGTCTTTAGCGGCATTGTAACTGAAAGCCCTAATCGTAAACACTCTGATACTTTGACCACTTTATTTAACTAGAATAAAGCAAAACATTTACAATATATAATTGACTATGTGTGTTCTAATAAATGACACATAATATAGTATACATTGCTTTCAAAAATATATAACTGTATACAGTAATAAAATATAGGTAATCCTTTAAAATTGATCTGCTTTACCAATTTTAAACATCAGCCGTTAAATTACAGCTTACAGTCAACACATTGTTAAGTTAGAAATTACGCTTCAACTCCAATTCAAGTTAAATCTGTTGAGGTTCAATGTCCTCCCGTTGGTATGGTGTGGGAGTTACGAGAGGAAGCTGCCAACTCAAGTGTCGTCCTTATCACTTGACCGAGGTTCAAAATTACGAGGTCTGTCGCCAACAGTTCTCGTGTGGTTCGACGTTAATGTAATTCTCACTCACTCACGAGATTTTCAACAATATTGAAAACAGAAAGCGATTCATTACTTTAAATCTTTTTCATCATATGTGTGTCATTTTTATTACTTATATAAATTTATTTATGAATTATCTTGTTTTTCATAAACTTTTAATTATAGTTTCATTTATAATAAGTATTATTATAGCTTTCCATTATCAATTTTACTAGATTTCAGAATAGGTAAAAAATTCCCCTTTTTTGCATGACAAATCTATAAGACCCACACATGTATATAAGATAGTGCGCATTGTACGTAATGACAAGTAAATGAAAAACTGTTCTATGCAATACGAAGATAAGAATTTGCCAATCACAAAAAGTAAAACTTCTCCAGTAAATGATAAATCTGGACTAATTACTGAAAATTTTCTCACTACAGCTTTTGAGATTCACTGGATATTCTTTGTGTATCGACTTTCTTTATAACAGACGCACAATTGTTGCAGTATACCACAATGAGAGAATTTCTGGAAGAAGTTAAAGCAGTTTTTTGGTACAAAAGACAATCCAATGTTTTCATTCTCCAAGACAATGCAAAAGCCCTCATAAATGATGTAATTCAAGATTCATAAAGTGAACATCATTGCGTTGCACTCAAATGTATATCCTATATTTTGGACTTAGCATTTTCGTACTGTAATTTGTTTGGACCTCTCAACATAAAGTTAGGTCAAGAAAGATTTTCTTTAAAAGAAAAAGGAGAAGAGCACTGTTTTCGTGCGTGTGTGCGTGTTACCTTTGTACATGTCCGACTTAAAATTCCCACAATCATTTGATTCAGATAAGTAATATTTAAAAAAAAATCTTTTAAAAAAAGCTTCATTAATATTTGATCCACTCTTTTAAACTGTATTCAACTTGTGACATAGCCATCTGTCAATAGCTATGACGTGGGGGTTCCGCGTAAGTTAGAGGTGTGGGGGATTATCGGAAGGATGAGACATTCTATAATTCTTAATACAACTTTTATTAAGAATTTAACTTAAATTACTTATATAACGAACAAACTTATATTAAGTGAGAATAAACCAAAGTATGCCGATTTATTTAAGTCAGATCGCACAACTAGGTCACTAATCAAAATATAACTAATTATCCGCCTAATCTCGCTTTCTATATTATACTAGCTTTCGGAATATAATCCTCCTACCTTGGTTGAAGACTCAACGATTCTGATTCTTGCAGGTAGATTGATGTACTCGTGTGCAATCGTTCCTCTTTGTAATTATTAACGAGGGTGGGCGTCTCCTTGCTTCTTGAGTAGGCCGTCTAAACACTTGTTCCGAACTGCTCCACACTAAGCTTTCTCTAAGATTGCCATTTTTTTTCACTAAAATTTTCTATCCTTTTAAAGGTTATTTTATTTGCATTGTTGCTTCGTTTTTCCTCTTGGAATTGGGTTGGGAAAGTTTTGCCATTAATCGTGGCCGTCAAAGAACGTAGGAGTTATGTTAGAAGAAGAACGCGAGAGATGTCACAAACTACCAACTCAATTTTAGTTTAACTATTTTTATATATTTAAAGAGTCATTTCCTAACGACCCTTTTGGAAAAAAGGACCTAGTAGAAGAAGGTTGATAAATATATTAAAATTTATAAACTTGATTTTATTTTATACATGCATTACGAAATACAAGTTAACATTACCTTGCGGCTTACACTGTCATAATACTGCGTATTATACCTTATAAAGAATATTTTTTTACAATATGTTTACAACTACTGTAATATTTACGGAAATAAGAAGGCTGATTTTCTATCTGATAAAGGGTCTGGTATTTTATTGTGCTTTCGAAGAGGAATACCGTACTCTTCTATCAGAAAAATAATTAAACATAGAGTGAAAAAGATCTCTGGAAATTACTTAAATGAACTAATTTGTGAAAGTCTTGGAGTGAGACACTGAATGATATCCCGGATTACTCGAGACGGCATGCGGTTGCTGACTTCAGGATGGAAACCGGGCTCGCCTGTCTAGTGGGTCATCTACAAAGACTAAAGGTATTTCCCTTTCCAAATTGTGTCTTGTGCAATGAGAATGCCCTAATGAATGCTGAGCACCGGGGGACTTGCTATCTCTTGAAAGATGTACGATATATACTGGAAGATCAGAGAGCTGTAACAAGCACTGCAATCTGACTGATTTTCTGATGGTGTTTATGCTTCTATTTTTCTATTCTTGTTTTATTCTTCCAAAATTGCAGCCGCTTCACGGAGCCTTTTCACTTCAACGAATGATGTATTCCTCAACTGCTGCTACTAGAAATAAAAAGTATACCTTATAAATACATATACATACTAATAAACCGCAATACAAATACATATTCGTAGTACATCTTAATACACAAATACATATACACAATGTACCTTAATACAAATACATATACATAATATACCTTAATACAAATACATATTCATAACATACCTTAATACAAATACATATACATAATATACCTTAATACAAATATTGCGTAATACATAATGCAAATGCTTTTCCATAATACACCTTAATATAAATACAAATAATTCAGAATGTCCAATACAAATACTTATACATAGTGTACCTTAATACAAATACTTATACATAATACACCTTAATACAAATACTTTTACTTAATACTTAAGTTATCCGACTACGTTCGGATCCGTGATTTTAAAAAAGCGCATAAATGGATAATTTTCATGATATTTAGTGTCACTTAGATTATAATACATGTATAAAATTATTTTATAAGGACATTTTCACAAAAAAATTTATTTAAATGCAATATTTCGGCAAAAAATAAACTTAGAATAAGCTTTTTCAAAATGTTCTCCTTTTGTGAAAAATGCTTCTATTATAATAATATTTTGCCTGTATATATCTCAGACCTCTGTACAGACGCTCAAATATGATTTTTGACAAGTTCACATTATTATCAGAGTTACGACCAACCGAAATAATTATCGGCGTTTATTTCTTAAAATTGCTCCCCTCTGTTGTCGTAAAACATGGATAAACCCACTTCTAAGTTATATATTTCAAAAATTCTAGTTGAGCCTTTGTAGAGAGGTCTGAGTTATATACAGACAAAATATTATTATAATAGAAGCATTTTTCACAAAAGGAGAATATTTTGAAAATGAGTCATTCTATGTTCATTTTTTGTCAAAATATTGTACTTAAATATTTTTTTATTCTAATGCTATTCTTAAAAGAATTTTACATAAATTTTCTAATCTAAGTGACACTAAATATCATAAATACTATCCATTTATACGCTTTTACAAAATCACTGTTCCGAACGTAGTCGGATACCTTAATACAAATACTTATTCATAATACACCTTAATACAAATACAAATATACATAATAGAAATACGAATAACACATAATGCATATAAATATAATATACCTTAAGCACTTGATGAATTTCCGCTACATAAGACACAAATTGTTACTTTACAACAGTACACTTGTAAAAGTACACGATACACTGTAATGAAGGTGTTATAAAAGGGAGTTAATTGGGATAAATATTACATGATATTGCGAATGCGCGACGTATGTTTCAAATTAGAATCATGTATCCCTTGCGAAATTAAAATCAATATTTATGGTCAATATATACTTGCTTAAAGTGTGATTATTATTTCCCCTGAGAGTCTTTAGAGTTAGGATCGTGTCTAAGTTTACGATGTACAATTATTACAAACCAAAATATTTCATCTTAATTGGCTCGGTCTTGCTTCTAATTTCTCTGGAGATTTTGAAGGTGAGATAATTTCGACAAAAATTTGGGATTGCTATACGGTTTATTGTAATTTGTTCTTTTATAATGGTTTCTCTCTCTTAACGAAAAGTATTTCTTAATTACAAATTGTTACTGTGTTATTATATTTCGTAATTTTTTTAAATTTCAACTTCGCGTTTTTATATTTGATGAAAATTGTACAATAAGTGCTTTACTGGAGGATTAGAGTCGAAATTCTGTTCATTAGCTAGAGATTCAAAACTCTTTTAACTCCTTCGAAAGCACACAGATTGATTTTCTATATTATTTTATTGTATTAATACATTATATTATTATCTTATATTAGCAGATTATATTATAAGGTTATTTTCAATCCAATAGATAAAAACATGACTCAAGTTCAACAAACTTTTACAGCATAGAGGATTTAATATCAATAACAGAAGTTACAAAATATATATATAAAATAAAATCGGCATACTAATTGTGAAATTAATGAATAATTCTTTTTATAGCAAAATTACTGATTAAAAATAAATTAGAGACGCAAACATCTATGTTTTAAACTGCTATGTAAAGTTTACGTTTATCTAGATACGTGTCTAATCAAATCAAATTTCTGGGTTTTTTCTTTAAATAATGTTGTTTATTATGATAAAAATAAACTTTATATATATATATATGAGCCTATTTTCTCTAGTTTTTATTTAATATTATGTATAATTTTTCACGTGAAAGGGAAGATTAAGATCCTGTAAAGTAAACTTATACCTACTTCACTGTCCTAAGACAGTGACTACTTTAGAAAACATACCAGGTTTTTATTTCAGTATTTATGATTTCTCAATATTGTAGGATATTTTACTTATCCATCGTTTATTTTATTATTTTTTTATTTGTTAGTATTATCAAGCTAATATCCTTGATATAAGCAATATATCATGGTCTATCGATATGTATTGCTTAAATCCATTATGTGCTTATATCCATAAACATTTCGCATAAACAAATGCTAAAAGTATGAATTAAGTTTTAAAATTTAAATTACATTTTTCTGTAACTAAACTTTAATTTATTATTGACGGCATTATACAAACATAAAGATCTTTTTTTTAATTTTAGAAATGTTCTGTTTAAATTTGCAAAGTATGGAGAATTTTTAAATAGTAAATGATCCCAAACTTACTTTACAAGTAGATTTAATTCAAAGCTATTACAATTTAAATATGACAATTCATAGCGTTTTGAGATTGTTTAAATATTTTCATTCTTAACTCAAATTTTAGTATTTAAGAACATATAATGGTTCTTATCCGTGATTCCTACTAATCCTCTTTGGAAACATCTTACCTGTTGTTGATTATAAAATTGTTTTGCGTGGGGGAACCGTTATTTTTGTAAATGTGAGTTCCTATTTAAAGTCAAGTGAAAAGAGAGAAGTCGATAGTCGTCAAGCTGATACTGAAGTTCGAATGTTAGAGATAATTGAAACCATTTGCGTTTCAGGAAGTAGATTGGAGATTCAAATGGAGAAATATCACCAGTGCTGCGGAATCAACCGCCAATTTGGCAATCCAATGAATTGTTATAGATATTTAAATTTGTAATTTTGACCGCTCCCTTTGTTTAAGCTAAAATTGATGGTAAATTGATACGCAAGATAAAGGTGTTGATTTTTTAGCCACCCAATCGGTAGAGTGGTTAGTGACGCTGACTGCTCTGCCGTTGAGCTTGCATTCGAACCCCGCAGAAGGCACAGTTGTTTGTATATGTGTAGTGCTTGTGTGGCAGCGGGATATATTAAGTAGCCGTCGAGTCGTAAGTCCTCTCGTGAAGTTTGTGGAGGAGGAAGAGAGGTGGAAGGCCCCTGACCACCCCCAGGGATTTCTCCTTCAAAACAGGGGTGGGATCGAGCCAAATTGTGCTGTCACTTGCATGGGGGTCAAAACTACGGCTAACGACAGGTGTAAATCTTTAGCTATTTGCTGCGATGAATTTCTTGTGCCTCTATCTGATACCGTCAGACAGATGGTATTAGAAATAACAACAGCTAGGTGTTGGTTTTATTAAAATATCTCTTAATTCTGTGCATCAATATCTACAAGTGACCGACAAACACACATAGGAAAACAACTTATTCCTACTTTAAAAATACTAAATTGAGTATTTATCAAAATTCAAGTTTTGAATAAAGCGAAAATAAAGCAATGTTTTAATTAATGTTAATCCATTGATAAATTTTACATTTGAATTACCTTTAATTGAGAATTCAAAACGTCACAAATTACTTTTAAATAATTATTTACTTTACAGTAGAAAAGCCACGCAGAGAAATGTCAAACCTAATTAGAAGTACATCTTTTTGACATTGCATTAGTGTTAATTTCTATCTTCTCATTGATCAATAAATAAAAGCTAAAACAACTCAAAATATTACAATAAAGACCCAGCAGATCACTTAACTTTACTGCCACATTTATCGACAGAAATAACTCTGAAACCGAAATCCATTTCACCTTAAATCGTGAGTAATAGTTTTAAAGTTCCATTAATTGTTCGTTTTCTCCCTCATTTACAAAGGTTTGACAAGTCAGTCTTAATTAACTCAGGAGCTGCAATAATTACATTAATTTGAGTTAATAGACATCTGTAGTTCGAACAAGCATTTTCTTGTTTTATTTCATTTCAATTGTGAGGGAGGGAATTATTTAATTCAAGGCGTTTAGGATATTTGAATAACATTGTTTCTTATAAAAAGAAAAAAAAATTGTCTGCTTTTTGCTCTTTTTTATTTGTTTATTCAGTGAATTAGCCAATTATAGATCAATGTGTAGGTGAATGAACCAATCAAACCTTTTTTATTTAGGAACTATTTCTCTGACAGAAAAGTGAGCAATTTACTTATTTGAAAGATAAAATAAACGTACAATGTGTTTTGAATATTGCATAAATTATTCAATAAAATATTCTTCATTGTTTTAAAACTTTTATTATTAAATGTATCAATATTTGTCAAATTTAACAGCATTAGTTACATAACAACAGTACAATAATTAACAGTAATATTAATAAGTAACACTTTTGACTGTGATGTTAGCAATAAGCACATTTAATCATGTAAAATCCACAATAAATTAGCATTTACAAGATTCAAACATTTGCATTTTAATGGACATGCGCAGTATGAACATAAATAATTATAATACAAATATTTATTTCTCTTTGAAATAAATGAACACAAAATTTATTAATAGTAGATTTTAAAAAAATGGCTTTTAAACCTAAATATTTCGAGCATATTCTCATGTAAATATTATTTTAGTATTAGATGACATGTAGTTTATATAAATATATTCTAAATATGAGTGATAAATTCAATCTGCAGAAGACAATTGAGGCACTACATTTTTTTTTTTTAAAAAAAAGCTAAAGGCATACAATTACGTTTTTTTTTTCAAGACTCAAATGAAAAATGGATATCATAATGTATACCAAGAGGTTGATTCAGTCTTTGTACGTTGCTGTTGTTATTGATAAATCAATAGACAGCTAAAGTGTAAAATAAAGGCATCTTGTTGAAATAAGATTTATCATCGAAAATTGCTTTGAATGCGAGTAGTGAATTGACAAGCCAAGAAAGATTTGGTCATTTTTTTTTTTTTTTTTTTGCTTGAGCAGCTATTTTTACTTTTATGCTACTTTTGTTTTATTTTGTTGCATACGAAAGAAGACTATGAACAGTGGAAATTTTTGGAAGAACTAAGCAAAAATCTGTTTTAGAGTTATAATGCACTTTTGAAAAAGAGAGAATCAGTGCTATATACAAAAGATAATTAATTTATGCTGTATTTCTAAAATTCCGTTGACACATATTCGATTCTGAAGTTTAAGAAATTAATTTAAGTAAATAAGTAATACACAGTGTGCAAGCGTAGCCCTCTGACCGGAACATAAATTTTTTTTCCCGCACTGAGGAGAATCCGTCTTACAGATAGGTACGTAAATTTTTTTTGAATTTTATTACCTTAAAGACTGTTTTAAATGTCCTTATAGCTCATGAACTTGAGTATGGCTCAAATAATCAAGCGCAACAATATATTTTTATCACTAGAATTATGACTAGTATTTTTATAAAAACTGATTAAAGATTATTTATATTGATGTAAAAGTAATTAAAAATCCTAATACCCAACACGAAAAAACTGTAGGAATATCCGCTCTGACAGACGGTGATAGATAAGAAAAATCGCACGTATCGCGAGTTGAAAAACATTGCCATTTACCACCACGTGATCCCCTCACTGGGTTAAGTCCAACCGAAGATGTCAAGATAGCCCACCCCCAAAATCACACCACAACATTATCTACAAGCATCAAAGTAAATCTTCCCCGTCTGAGAGGCGGGTGTTCCGGTTAGAGGGGTAAGTCCGTTAAAACCCCCCCCCCCCCAATAATTTATGAACGATGAGAGCTATAGTCATAAAAGAGGGGTTTGGTAAAGTAAAGTTGACACATGAACTAAACAAAAAAATGCAAGTAGCGCCACCTGGCAGACAAGATACTTGAAAAAAGTTTACTGCAATGTTGCCCAATCTCATCGATTTGTTACAAAAAAAAAAAAAAAAACATCTTGCGCACGAAAATGATACAAATGAAAAACACAATGGGTTTGATCACGTTGCATAAAATTGCACTTTCCGGAAATGTAGCTAATCTATCCATCCTGCTCAAAAGGGTTCCCTTTAGCAATAATACACATCTGCACACGGGTTAACATTTCCCATTGAACTGTCACGAACCACATTGAACCCCACGTGACACGCTGGCACAAGCATTTGTATGTCGGTGTAGAAGTTCCTGCAAAATTGATGGAGGGATTGCTTACACTCTTTTTTTAATGTATACCCACAGAAAAAAGTCCATTGGGCTTAGGTCAAGTGACCATACAAGCCATTCAGCGCAACTGCTATACCATATGACTTCTTGCCGGAATGTGTATCGAATGTACTTTGGGACACGCGATACCTTGCGTGGTGGGGTGCTGTCGTGTTTGAACCCTCTTTCATGAGATCACTCAACAAAATATCTTTTAGAATATCGGATTGTAAGTCCTTCGTGTAGCATGAATATGTGTTACTTTGAAAATCATTTGCATTTCTTATGTTCAGTAAAGACTTTAAATGAACGTGTGTTTTTGCTAAAAATGTTGAGTCTTTTAGTAATAATGATGCAAAAACATCTATAAATATCTAAATAACTACTAATAAATACACAACTAATGTAACAAATAAAGATGTTATTTCAAAAGTACAAGATTCATTGCCAATACCCCTCGCGGTGGCTTAGAATGCGGCATTTATAAACAATTAATCAGTTTATATCATTCAATATTTATCACAGAAGGGTGATGAGAGATTTCGAAAGACAATTCTTCCAATTCGAAATGTAGAAACTTTCACGGAATGTCAGATAATTGCACAAATATTTTCTCGGCAGTTCTATTCTTAATTTGTACAAGTTATTTTTACAGAATTTCAGAACTTTAAGGAATATTTTGACATAAACATGTGAATGTACGTTTATTTGAAATAATGTTACATACTATTCAACTCGGCATTACTATGTGTGTTAATTTAAACCACTTAATAAAAATGTTATATAAATTAAAAGAAAAGTTTAAATACAACTGTAAGACGATAATTTTTTTTTTACATATAAGTCTTCAAAATCAGTAAAGAAAAGTTCAAAATGAGATACACCACATTAAAATGAATAGTTTTATAAAATAACATCTTGGTGTAAGTAACACATTGAATTACGAACATATAAATAGGTAACTTATTTACTTACAGCATCAGTGATTAGTGCTTCAATGTTGTGACAATTAATAAACCTCATTCAACCTGTGGAAATGTCTGAAAGACCTCATTTACAAGGAATCGGTTGAATTGAATCAAGACCTCTGCATTCTAATATACAACTGACTGCAATTGTGCGAGAAATAGTTAAAATCTTAAACTGTACACCAATCACACTCCCTTAGCCAGCATGCAGTGCTGTTAGTGAACTCACACACACACAATCTTGAATATTATAAATATTTCTCTAAAGAATACCTTGTCAATATTGCTAAGGATAAGTAATTTAAACCTACTTTCGTATCTATTTCTTCAAAGTTTTATACTCAAAGCTTCTATCTTCCACATTTTTAAGCTTTACTATCCTTTGACATAGGGGACTTAAACCCGTGGTCCGCCGGCCACGAATGGCTCGCTGAAGGCATTTTAGTCGCCCTTTATTTGAATCTGAGGCAATTTCAGGAAAAATTGCCCTGTCTGCTTTTTCTCGGAAAAAACGTCTTTTTTTCTGTTATTCTTGATATTTAAAGCATTTTACTAATGTGCTTGGTATCCATTTGAAATAAAATTTTCTTAAGGCTGTCTTCGGTTAATGTTGAAGAATAGAACACGAATTAGGTACATTTTTTCAGATATACAGAAATGAAAAATTAATATTACATCCTGGCTGCACTATCCCCCTTAGAGAATAATATATTTTGTAATACTTTACATTTTTGACCGAGTTGAGCCATTTTTTCCGACATGAAATGTGTTTCGCGTTTTTCCTCCTATACCATAACGTTAAATGAACTAACTGTCTTTTCACGAATTAAAATGAAAAAACATAATATTCAAGGAATATTTTGAAACTTTAGAAGCGCTATATTGTTAACAGCTGTATGAGTTATAATGTTGCAAATTGTGATGAAAATTGAGGCATTTTTCTGTCTGAAAATGTGCTCAGCGTTTAGTTCAGGCTCTCGTTCTTTTACCGAAAACAGAGTTAAACTAACGAATTTTTTCAAAAAATTTCACTGCGCTCTAAGCAATTTTAAATATAAAAAAATCCAACTAAGCATAAAATAAGCGATTTTCTGAAAACTTCTAAGAAAAAGTGAACTTTTATACGCAAATTATTTTAATTCGAATTCCATTTAACGTTTTTGAAATATATATATATATATATATATATATATAGGCCAATTCTCTACTAACAAGAGATCACATCCAAACAATAACATTCGACAAACACATAGCAGGAAAATCACACAATGAAGGACAAAAGAGTAATCGAGATAAATATAAAATGGATGCTGCAGTGCTATGAACATTACTGACTTATATAGGACAGTTATTATATATATATATATATATATACACACACCTGTACCATTATCTCTTTCTTTAGACTCTGTTTTAGCATTATAAAACAAAACTCCTTTTCCTAATTAAATTTCCTGACTGCATTATTTTATTGATGTGGCCATCGAACGTTATAAAGATTGAATACTTCTACTTTTACGTATTCTTTATGAGCTTATAATATCAATGGATAGAATCGTTATTTTACTTACAACTTCATTTTCATTTAATCTGCATATTGCAAACATAAACAACATATTATATTATTGAAGAATGAAAATCATGTAATTATAGCATATTAACACATTTTGATTCAGTTTAACATTAATCTTTACGTTTACGTCTATTATGCTACGGTTTATATTTCTCCGAAATTTTAATAAGTCACGTGGTCATGGTCACGGTCTCGTGATCGGCATGACCTGAGTTTAATCCCTAGCGTCTCTAAAGGCTCTCCGTGTAGGGGAGCGCAGATGCTCGTTAAATCTGTGGAAGCTCAAATTTTTCCACTATCATGGAGTGAATGTTTGGAGAAGAGGTGCCAGCTCAGGTGTCATCCTCGTCACTGGAACACAGTTCAAAAGTGCGAAATCCGTTGACAGAAATCTGTGTTGCTTTGTAGTGCGACCTTAATACAAACTCTCTCGAAAAAACTAAAGAAATACTTAAACGGTAATATACTAAAAGTAAACATTAACATTCGGTCTACGTAGAATAAAATGATATTTATTTTAGTAGAACCAAACTGTAAATATCCACCTACTCCTAAAGACACACCGAAAACAGATCATTTATAAAGGGATAACACCGTATTAACAGAAGGAAACCATCGTAAATACGAAGAAAATTGCCGTAAATAAAATGAAGTCTGCAGCCCAAATAAGCTCTAAGAAGCTCAGGAAATACTCATTTAATGATCAAGATTCCTGATTCAGCTGATCCGAAATGACCACAAACGTGAAAGGAAATGCCGTGACGTTTTGAGGACAACCGGAATTTATAGGGATAAGGATTCTCCGAAGAATGTTGTAAAAATTCAACAGAATGATAAAATAATAACAGTTATTTCTCAAGTATGTTTGGCAAGCGAAAAGACATGGGTTTTAAAACCTAGTGTATTGAGTTTACTTAAATAGTTAAGTAGAGTTAATTTTATTTCTTGAGTGAACAATCTATAAAAAAGTTTATGGCTTAAGATTCCCTTAGTTTGATGAGAACATAAGTAAGAATGCAATAAACTATGGGTGGTTTTCTTTTTAAATTTAGATACATTATAAGTACATTAGTATAATAAAATGAATGAATGTTAGTGTATAAGCCGATATATCTTAGAACTTTTTAATAGGGAAAATAAGGAGGCCGATTTATGGGGAGAGGCCCCTGTATGGGAAATATAGGTCGACGATAACGTGTCGTATACGAATTTCTCTTCCCGTTAATTTTCCAAGCAAAAAAAAATGGCTCAGAGACTATGACTAGCACAAGTACTAAGCAAAACAAATGAATGAAAAAAAAAGTGCAGCTGCAAATAAGGTCATCAGAAGTAAAATTATTGTTACCGGCATTTTTTTTATTTTACAGCGATTTCATTGGAAAATATCCCACCACGTTTTATGCACTTGGCAACATTTTTGACTTTTTGACAACGTGTTAACAAATTAGAGGATTTTTTTTTCTCTAATTCGCCTGAGATATAAGAGATTCAAATTTTGTGTAAACTTTGATGCAAAAATGCATTCTCGGCGTATACACGGATCGTCTTGCATTCGGAAATATACGTCATATAATTTACAAATATTAATCTTTTATCCACAAGACTAGTAAGACATTAAAACTCTTGTTTTAATTGACTGTCTAAGTGTATATTTTATCGCTTGAGAACATTAAAGATTTGGTTTATGGCAACGGATAAAAATTCAAAGTATCACATTATTTCATAATACAATAAAACTTATTATTTTGTAATATGTCATGTAGTATTTTTCCGTAAGAGATTATGAACGCGATTAAACTGTTACATATTATAGATCATTATTCTACTATATGTTGTATCCCTTGATCCTCTCTTTTCCAGATAATATTACTTTCCTTAATCCCATAGGATCTTATAAGCGTTTATTATGTAACAGTATTTTGTGTGTGTAAAGTATTCTCTTTCATAAGCCCGTAACTTCGTTATTTTCCGTAATTCCATAACTGGATTTAGTTTGTTAATATGGAACGGATTTATCCGCATTATTGTAACATCCCCTTAATCCATAATATACTATCCTCAGTTAAACCGTAAGCAAAAAAATGTATCTAGTTATAAAATCGGAAATATGAAACTTATAGACTTCCTAATATCTAGCATATATAAAAATACATCTCATTATAATTCTCGAAAGCTGTTAAAGCCACTTCCCAATGAAATGTCATTATAGTCTCTTTTATACAATATCTTTATGCATTATGTAGCCAAGACTTCTTATGATCGTAATTTTTATCAATACTTTATTTTTTCTTTGGTGATTATTGTTGAACAAAAACTTATAGATTTTTCCATGCATGTTTTTTATAAACGTATTATTTTAATACAGTTTTTGCTCTTTTAAATTTTATTTGTACCTACATGTGCTGTATATAATATTGAAATGTAGATACACCAACACTCTAAAATAACTGAACATGATACGCGTTCAATGGAAATAAAAGAGACTACGATTATTTTTAAAATAAACAAAACTATATGTTTAAATCTTCGTATATCTTAAGGGGGGGACATAACATATATTAAATATGTTCTTTTAAATCATGATTTATTCTTAGTATCTCATCTCCTATAAAGCAATAGTATTGTTCTCTTTTAATTTTATATTACGGAAAAAATGTTTTTAAAGAAAGAAAAAAAAATATTAAAAATGTATTTCGGCATCCAAATAATAAATATATAACTTGGAAAAATTCTCCATTTTTTCCCATATTAAATCTTAATTTTTTGATATGATACATTTATTTATCAATTACATTTAAAAAAAAACAATTGTATTATTCAAAGCTTTTATTTGTAACTAAAATATTCTTATGATTAGCTCTATGAAATATAAAGAAACTTGAAAATAAATAGGATGTTTTTATAACTTAATATATTTTTTGAAATATTTTAGAGGAAATTCTATTTTTAATCTTAAATAATGACATTTAAACATTCATTTTAAACCTTTATACTCCCGTTTTAATTTAAATGTTTTAAAGAAGTTATGTGTTAGATTATCATATACATGAAAATATGTAGAAAATAGTTGACATTCCATTTTTCAAAAAATCATCGCTACTTACGATTTCAATAAGAATATCTTTCTTTCTTCTTTTTCTATGTAAACAAATTTTACTTCAGTAACATTTTAAACGAGTACTTTCCTTTAACTGTTTACAATATGTAGTAAAAATAAATCACTGCACACACATAAGCTTTTTTTAATATAAATAAAACCATATTTAATACGACATAAAAGCACAAGAAACAACGTTTAATCAAAATATCTAAAAATAAAGAACTATCACATATTATTACTTGAATGAACTCCTAATAATTTTGTTGATTACTATCGAAAGATAGTTATATGCATGCGAAAATTTCAGTGTATATTTAACAAATAAGCTGAAATTTATTGAATGTTATGAAACATACTTAAAATAGGTCAACATTGTTCATTTTGTGTACATAGCATAAAAGTCAGAAAAGCGAGATAAAAGATACTCTTCTATATTCCAGAATCCATAAATTATTTTACAAAATTTTAATAAGGGGAACAGAAACACGAAATATTATGTTTCTTACTGGAGTTCAGTTTAATTTGTTTGAATAGCGTCACAGCTTATATACATATATATACATGCTTGTTGGAGAAAGGTTGAATCAAATTATTTACACTTCCCAGCTACGAAGATACACAGATAAATAAGCATTGAAGGAAATGTAGTTATTCTCACTTATTGTGTTTCCTAGGGATAATATTTGTTTCTATGGAGTTGATAAATGTCAAGCTCTGTAAAATGAATAGGGGCACTAACTATTTTGTGACTGGTTCTAATCGCGACCTTTCACTAATTTTCATGAGGAAACACTTCTTTAAATGTGAGTTTGAAACTGTCTTCCGCAGAAAGAACTTGATTTTCTTCTAATTTGAATGCTATTTTAACCCTAGAAATGTGAGTGTGTTGGAGTTAGTCATCCAGCTGATCTTGAAGTGGGATTGGCAATGTGCCTTTTGGAAACCTTGATGGAAGAGAGAATCCTAAAAATGCATGATTATTGTCAACCCTGGAGAGATCTGACAAGTGCTCTTCTATCGGATCACATGCAGATAAGTGTTTGATTATTAGTCTTACGAACTTAAGATAGATACCTAAATTAATTGCTCCGTCGGTTTATAATCTTGATTGATAGTAAATTAATTTAACCATAATAATAGTGATTATATTTTTATAACAATGTGCGTTGATTCGGTGCCCCAAACTACATCCTTGACTTTAAGGCCGCAACAATTTGAATAGAATGAAATGGAATCGAACGTTCGATTGAAACATCGTATATCCCTTAAAAAAAGTCGATCCGTGTATAAGACCAAAAAGGGATTTTTTTTCTTCAAAAAATTACCCAAAGTCAAATTGTCAAATTGAAAAGTCAAATTGAAAAAAAAAAGTTTTCTCCAATTTTCAAACACGTTACCATGACGGCGAAAATATGTGTGTGTGTGTTTCAAGCAGTAAAAGAAAAATATTTTTCAATTCAAAATTGTTGTAAAGCAAAACGCCAGACGCCAACAACAGTGCTTTCTGGTAATCTTACGTGATGGTAGTACATCTTTTCATACATTTGTATTCTTGAACCTTATCAGTTGTATTCCTACAATGAGTAAACGTGAATTTTACGATTTTACTATTTGGTAACTCGGTTTCAAACACTCATTTTAAAAAAATGGAGATTCCTGCTCATTGGATGAGGACGATTTGTTCAATTTATAACAGGTGAAGGTTCATATATTAATAGCTGATTTAATTCGTGAGAGCTTGATATTTTCTAGAAGTATGTCAACGTAATCATAAGTTTTGGGTAGCAGAATACCAAGAACTCTGTAAAATTAGAAAACCATGACAAACAGCCACTAAGAACAGACATTGAAACAAAACAACAACAAAAAAAACTAAAGCCGTTAATAATGAAATTTAATAACTTCAAAGAATAACACAATTTCTCATGTACTTTTAACTATTTTTTGCAAAGATAGGGTAAACGTCATACGTCGAATATATTCAAAAGTTACAAAGTGCAGTTCGAAAGAATATGGAACACCGAAATGTACTGTAATTAAAAAAAATATTAAAATTATTCAATAACTCGAAATTGTTTTTTCTTCTTCTGTGTTTGCTTTTGCCAAGACTTACGTGAAACTTAAGAATTAAAAGAAACTGATTCAAACTTAATCTCCAACAAATCAATTCAGGATTTCCTAGATTTTAAATTAATTTTGTTAAATCTGTGTAAAAATATAAAGTGTAGAGGATTGAATTAATAAATTAAAAAATAACAGTTTTGATTCTGTACGTATCCTTAAGGACATCAGTGACATTTATGCGAAAACAATTTTCACATCTTGTACATTATATTCCATTACAAATACATTTCGATTCCTGATCAAATACATGGATTCTGCTCGCTTTCAATTTATGGGCTGCGATAAATTGAAAATATGTTCTCCAACAATCAATAAATATTTTTTTTAAAGCCTGACGAAGATCCACATAAAAGTAACAACATTATACGCTATTTATGATTCATAAAACAATCCATAAATACGTTTTATCTGTTATAATTACGGCAAACATAAAGAGTTGTACAATTATTAAAAATAAAATTAATTTTGTTTTCTAAGGGGCACCTAAAAATGAAATGAAAATTTAAAAGAAGAGCATAAATCTTCAGATATTAAGTACCACTTTTATTACAGGTAGTTTGTGGATGCTGATTAGTAATATTTTGAAAGTAAAAAGTGCTTTATGGGAATTTTTGTTCTTAGAAAACGAAACATGCTTAGCTTGGGGAAATATGTCTTTGTATTTAATCCTTTTTTTTAAATAAGAAGAAAATCAAATGCCAAACGATCTTTAAAAGTAAATTATTATCTTCATAATTTATTTTTATTTTGAATTCCATTGCATAGCAAAACTATTTTTTCGGGTGCATTGTTACTGTTCTATTTTTAAATTAAAATTTGTACAAAGTATACAGTTATAAGTAATATTTCTCTGTAATTTTCAAAAGTTAGAAAATGAAATATTTATAAACTGCTATAAATTTATAATATTCTCATTTTTAATTTGTTAAATTCATTAAACAAAATAAGGGAATTTACATTTTTAAACAAGTGATACTTATTTCAACAGTATATTTACATTTCTAAGAGAGCCGATAAAAAAATATATGAAACTAAATAAGAATCTTAACTAGAAACATCACACTACTACACAATATATTTTAAAAGTCTGATAAATTTAAGTATTTTTCAGCAAACAGATAAACTTTCGAGAACATGCTTCTAATTCTTCACAGCAAAAACCTTTTAATATATCATTTTTAAATATCATTCAACATATCTCTTAAACACTAATCTAATCGAAAGCATGAGGTATAACCTCTTTTCCCGAAGAATTGCTCTTTTCCTTTCCTTGTGAAAGCGTGAAATTTTTGGAGAAAAAATTCAATCAAATGTTCTATTGTATCAAATGACACTTGGTATTTATGAAGCAAAAAAAAATGTTTTCTAGAATTTTTTCAAAAAAATTATAATTTAATCCATGACTTAATCCAATACTACACTTCAAAGTGTATAAGTTTTTATAATATTGTTCCAATATCTTACATCAAACTTTCTTTTGGTAATACATATAGAAATCATACTGTGAAACGAACCATATTACGTAGTAGTGTGGTGGAGGGGTAAATCAAGAAATATTTTAAAACTCAACCTCTTCTATCCAATCTAAAATCTTAATATACCATAGTGGCTAGTACTCAATAATAGCGAATCCTAAACACAATAATAATGTTTCCTGTAACTGAATGTGAAAACTTCAATAAAACACAGCCAAGAGGATTCCCGATCTAATATTTCAAATAACAGTCACTCTCAACAACACATGCATTAATCCAACTTTCCTATGCCGATAACAAGTAATCGGTCAATTTTTACACTTACAACCCTAAAATCTCTCATAATTGCAATATCAGCAACCTCATCAGCAGTTACTATCTCAACATCCTCAATTACAATTGCATGTTCAGCATTTTAACTTACAGTTACAGTCTTGACATCCACATTTACAATTACGGTCTCGACATCCTCACGTACAATAACACTCAGCATTCTCTACGACCCCACTTCAAATCACTTTAAATAGCAAACCTAAACTATATACAGTCGGTTCTCTATATAACGAAGTCGCTAAAATTCGTTATATGGAAAATTCGTTATATAGATGTTCATCTTTTAATATACTTTATAAACCACATAAGACAAATTTTAAATTCATAAACACTATATATTAAACAAAGTAACTATTCATACTTTTTTAAAAATTATAACATATGTTTATTTTATATATACCTTACCCATCAAAAGAAAAGAAAAGAAAAAAAAACTGCAAGGAAAACAAGAAAAAAGAATGTCGAAGAATTCACTGT
>BMAV01016659.1:0-15136 GCA_019973955.1 Trichonephila inaurata madagascariensis | reverse complement strand
GATGGCTGGATAAAATTTATACTAGATCGTAGACTCATAAGCAATAAATTAAGTATACGGAGATTATGTTGCTTTTATTTTTAGACTTTCTTTGCCATTATCTTTATCTTATATGCATGCTTTATTGCTTATTTTTTAAAATTTTTGAACAGATACAAATTATTATAAATAATCAATTAATTAATGTTGCTTCTTATAAAAAAAATAAACAAATTTAGTCAGTAAAATAAAATAAACAATCCTCTCAATTTCCTGCCGTTACCCTCCCCCCCCAAATGAAATAATCTGATGAGGCATTAAAAGTCACGAGTTCCTAAAATGATAACGAAAACTCTCCTACGCGAAAAAAAAATATTGTGAACGAGATGGAAGCACGTAGACTTTGGAAAGCGAATATTGGAAAAGTGTCTTCAACAAAAGAATGGTCATCCACTACCCTCTGAATTATATGACGTCGGAGGATTTACCTCGCCACCACCAAAAGTTTACGAAGTCAATCGTTTTCATCTCGCTTTTTCATGATTTTTTCATAAGATGGAGGATCTGTAAACAACATTTCGTGCCAAGAAGTTTTTGCTGGGATCTTGTGAGAGCTTTAAAGTTAAAATACGGGGTATAAGAAGTGTTCCTCTACTTTGCAGATGTTTTTGTGAGTTTCTAGATATTCTTTTATTATAGATAAAAAAAAATACAATAGATTCGTGAAAATTATTCTTATAAATAAAATATTTTATTAATAATTACCAGAGTTTATGTGTAATTATCTGAAATACAGAGTGAGTACAAATGATGGAACTGATTTTAAAAAATCATATTTTCGAAACAACTGTATAGATTACAACAGGGGTACTCAACCTTTTTTTCTGCGGGCCGCATACATATGTTGGTTACTTCAAGCGGGCCGCAACATGGGGAGGGGGAAGAAATGCTTTAAGACCAAGATAACATTGGAAATTTAAAATGTGGAAAATTGATTAAAATATAACTCCTGTTTTTTTTTTATTATTATTATTTTTTTTTCTATTTTTGTCAAACACTAAATTAGAAGCATTTAAGAAATACTCCTTCACATTATCTACATTAGTAAACGGTTTCATATGATGACCAATAATATACAAAACTTCATAGAATGTCTTTGTTACCGCTGTGATATTACTACCGACAAAACACTTTATTGCTGCTGCCACCATTATTTAAGAAAGCATATTTATCACCTCTTGAGAGATATCTTCAAGGAGAAGTGTCATTGAATGATTCCTGTTTATTGGTATATTTTAAATACAGCACTCGTGACAAATCAAACAATTAATGATCCATGTTTGTTTTTCACTACAAACTAGTCAACCTCCAAACATATTGAAACGATATATTTTCTTCGAATATTTTTCGCTTGAAAGATATGAAAGATAGTTAAAAATTAGTTCCACCCATAAAATGGTCGCTACACTACTTTTGTTTGTTATCACTAACCGTAACCATTCCAAATAGAAAAAGAATATCAATTCTTACCCGTACGCCACCAACAGCAAAGAGCAAAATTGATACATTAGATTTATTGACAAAGAATTTCCCATCAAATTTTTAATACAATGTTCTTAAATAAGTGAATTTCTCAGAGCAATGGGCCATTGACTGGGCCACTCGGTGGGCCGCAGGTTGAGTATCGCTAGATTACAATAAGTGATGTATGAATGTAAAGTGAAATATACCCATTTTTTCCTACAATAATCAACAGTACAACGATTGAAATGCAAATATGACGACAATGACAGAGAAGAGTTTTTCACGCATTAGAGTATTCAAGGGTTTTTGCAGTTATTTCGGTGCAACGTGCATTTAGAAATCGCCACGGAAAAAAGCTCCATCCAATGTGTGTGGTATCATCAATTTAAGAATACAATCTTGGTCACCAGGTTACTTCTTTTGAAATGAAATTCGCTGAAAAGTGTTTTTATGAAAATTGATTCCCAGGGGGGAGGGGAGTGATGGAGCATATAGATAAAAAAAAGTCCTGTTTTTGAACTATTATATTTATGGATTTTAAATTTGGCAGACACGCTTATTTTATTGAGTGCAAATTCAGTAAGAACGGGTTTTGTGTTCGCGTTAGGGATTATAATACTTGTTTTTAGAGCAACAAACTTGAAATTTAGCAAATATGTTTCTTTGTTGCGTAAAGGTCTGCTATAAAGGAATTTTACGGAATTGGCGAAGGGAGTATGCGGTAGACTAAAAAGTAATAAACTTCCGTTTTAGAAATTCAAATCTTGTCCTTTTTTAATTTTAGAAGTGTGGGTTATAAGAATATTATTTAATACTATCGAACGCATTATGCTCAGATTTAGGTATCAATGATTTCTGAACAGTATTTACGAGGTGTGCCACAAAAAAAACGAGACTGGTCCAATAAATCATTGTAATTACAGAATCAGTTCTCCGTGACAGTATCATCTTCAAAGTAGTTCCCTTCAACATTCACGCACTTCATGGATGGTAACAGTTCTGTAATACGAGTTTTGGAAGTCTGGGAGATTTTCCATTTTTGCGGAACCTCTTTAACTGAGGTAAAAAGGTTTCCCTTTCAGCAAGATTTAACTGTACGAAATTAAAAAAAAAACAGTTGAGTGGGGCTAAACCGGGTAAATAAGGAGGATGCCACATCACAGTAATGTCTTTGCTGGTCATAAACTGCTTGACAGATAGCACCATTTTAGAGGATGTATTGTCTTGGTGCAACAGCAATCCATCACTTCCCAATTCTGGCCTTTGTACCCCTAATATTTTCCCGAAGCCGCTTTAGTACTTCAATGTAGTAGGGCTGATTAACAGTCTGACTACTGATGTGAGTGAGAACTCACTCATATCACAAATTTTGGATATGTTTCGGTCTGTAATCGCCGACCTTCGGCATCCAGCAGGTTCATCATCTTAATTACTAATCATTTCCCCTGTAAACCTATTATACCATTCAAACACATGTGTACGAGACAAAGTTTCATCTTCATAAGCATCTGTTAGTATTTGAAATGTTTTCGTGGCTGATTTCTTAAGTTTCACAAGCAACTTGATGTTGATTCGACATTTTTCAGGCAGAATGCAGTTGCACGTGTTCACTCATTAACGCAGTACTCCCAACTGACGTGATCAAATACGGCGGTACTGGCCACATGGATAGAGGAGGTGTGTGGGCTGACGTCACCAAAACATGAGTTTCCAACTCCACTCTTTTTTCAAGCTACACACTTAGGCTCCTTTGTGTGTGTGTGTGTCACACTTTGAATAGTCATATAACAGGATAAAATAACCAGCGAAGTGGTTGGTTAAGTAACGACTAGTTTAGTATGTTTAATAAAAGAAAAAAAAAACGTTTGAGATAGGGAAAGAGGGCACTTAAAAATTAGCATTGTACATAAATATTAAAACTTAAAATTAGCTCCCTATGCGTTCAAGTAACAAAAATATTTTCGAAATTTTATCCTAATTAATATAAGTTCACCTTAACATTCTATTAGGCATTCATTGAATTTATTTCCTTTGATTAATTTTTCTCAAACATTTTCATTTGTACTAGCTTAAAGGATTTATTTTCAGCATTAAAATTCTTCTGATTTCTTAAAATATCGAAAAAATAAATCTGAATGCGCTCCTTTCAAGACAAATGGTGAAGTTGCTGCGAGAAAAAATAATGCTATACCCAATGAAAGGCATAATTCCGCTAAGCCACCCGGGAATTTTTTCGCTCCAGATATTCAACTGTAGATCTATGCTCTTTTTGTGGTCCGAGCTATAGCCAAGGGAATAGAATCCAAAGAACTGTTTTTCCTTTATCTTATTTTATGTAAGATGAAACTCTTCTGTTTCTCTTCTACATTGGATCTAAGAATAAGAATATTTATTATCGAGAAAATAAAAACATTGGAGCATTTTTCGAAGCTTCAGGTCTATCCATTCAAAAAGAAAAAAAGTATTCATGAATTCGAGGAAATTTTCAATCTAACTTGCTTGGAGAATTTATTATTCTGACTTATTTTACACGTTTTCTTCTTTTTCCATATTTATTTTTCAATGTTTAAACTCTTGTTGGAAGTAGTTTAATATTATACTCGACAAATTTTTCTCATTTGAATTTTCTTTTTTCGATCTACGGCAAGCAATTATTTTCTAGTGTGACTGATAAAGGTAGCATTCAGCTTAAATTTTAAAATACTTTTTTAAACAGGAAAAGATGAAATTAAATAATATATAATGATGCTTGCTCTCTACAATAAAAAAACACTGAGATTTCTACAAATTCAGATTTCTTTTATTAAAAATCTAATTCCCCAAATGATTAATAAAATAATAATTGAAAGAAGTTTAAAAATTTTACTTAATTTTTATTTATCTTTTCTCTAAGAGATATTAGTCTTCATTATAATAAAATTAAATTAAAATTGTAAAATCCATTTTCTTAAAGAGGATGTGCGAAAGAGAGAGAGAGAGAGAGATCTTTAAAGAAAAAGTGATGATCTTTCTCCTAAATAGTGTGTAGAAATGTTTTCTTACGCTTATATTTTTAAATTAAACAGAATTTCAATGAAGAGGATTTTTAAAAGCAAATCAGACACCTAGAATACTTTGGAATCCCACATTTTTCTGCTACATTCTACGTTTTATATTACCGTCATCATATTCTGACTTAAAAATAACATAATGGAGCAATTGTTTGGTGCAAAATGTCAAAACAGATTCCAAATGTCGAATTGGTTCGAAATGTCAAAATCTTTTTAAATTCAAAGTCTCTCAAGGTATCTGACTACGTTCGGAACCGTGATTTTAAAAAAGCGCATAAATGGATAATATTTATGATATTTATATAGTGTCACTTAGATTAGAAAATTTATATAAAATTGTTTTAAGAATAGTATTACAATAAAAAATTATTTAAGTACAACAATTTGACAAAAAATGAACATAGAATGACCAATTTACAAAATATTCTCCTTTTGTGAAAAATGCTTCTATTATAATAATAATTTGCCTGTGTATAGCTCCGACCTCTGTTCAGAGGCTCAACTATGATTTTTGAAAAGTTCGCATTATTTTCAGAGTTACAAGGAAATAAAATAATTATCGGCATTTTTTTCTTAAAATTTCTCCCCTCTGTTGTCGTAAAACATGGATAAACCCGCTTCTAAGTTCTAATATTTCAACAATTCTAGTTGAGCCTCTGTTCAGAGGTCTGAGCTATAGACAGGCAAAATATTATTATAATAGAAGCATTTTTCACAAAAAGAGAATATTTTGAAAATGGGTCATTTTACGTTCATTTTTTTCTCAAAATATTGTACTTAAATAATTTTTTATTGTAATACTATTCTTAAAACATTTTTATATACATTTTCTATTCTAAGTGACACTAAATATCATAAATATTGTCCATTTACACGCTTTTGCAAAATCACGGTTCCGAACGTAGTCGGATACCTTAAACAAGACTCGTTTCAATTGAATGCAAAGAAAAGAATAATGCAAAGTTTATCTCAAAAATAACATGTTTCATTTATCAATACTATTTGGAATATTGTGTGCTTTACAACTAAGATAAAAATAGTTGTACAGTTCATCTTAATTTAACTTAAGTTACACCCAAAGCGCGTAAGTATTATATATTTTGAGAAAACCAAATTTTCGATTGGATCATTTAGGATTTTTGGAGTAAATTTAATTTAATTATGACATTGCTATTCACAAAAAAAAATGTGTATACTATACTGTTCGAATTAATTGGGACAAACATGTTTTTCTTGTTTGAGTTGGTATGTGAATACTAGTGATGCCCTGAACCACCTCAAACCCGTTATATCCTGCCTTTAGGTAGTGTGACAGATCGACTTTGACCATAATTTATTCATTTTAATGTATCAGAAGCTCATTTGTGAACCTCTCAATGTGACAGCTGGTAATTTCAATTTTGTGTTATGTATAAGAAGTGTTTCTTTTACTTGTTCAAAGATGGATATTACTCCGAGGAACCGTTCTAAAATAAATAGCTCTCACTGATCGTGAGAAATATAACTGTGGTAGTTGGTGTGGTCGAATTAAGTGTTTTAAGAACATTTCAAATTCTGGATCACCATCTCGAAAAAAAGAAAAGAAAAATGCAGGCGCAAGTGGAAAACTACTCCAAGAATTGATAAATTTTTATTAAGAAGTAGCAAAATAAATCCAAGAAAGACAAGCATAGGCCTTTGAAAGGACTATAGTTGAAGTGAGTACCTAAACTGCACGGAAAAGACTTATGAAAGGTGGCCTAAAGGCAACAAAACTGAGAAAAAAAAACTATTTCAAACTCCGAAAATGATGAAAAAACGCTTAGCATGGGCCAAAAAATACCAATCATGGACTGTTAACGACTGGGAGAAGAGTTTAAGTGATAAAAGATTTATTTGTGCAGGGATACAAATCCAGTGTAGTTGAAACTTTGTTACCAGTTCATATCCAACAGATTGTAAAACACCCTTCTAAGCAGATGTTAGGAGTATTTTTCACAACAAATGGCCCTGAAAGCTTAGTTCCTCTTAAACACATGATGAATTCTGTCAAATATATAGAAATATTTGTAGTAGGATTGTTCCATTGATGTAAACATTTTACGGAACATTTCAACATGACTTGGCCCCTTGTCACAATTCGAAATTGGTCCATATTTTTATGCGGAAAATAAAATAAACATGCTCGATTGGCTTAAAAATTCCCCAGACTTAAATCCTGTTCAAAACTGATGGCATATTCTCAATAATCGGCTTGCTACGATAAATCGCACGACAACAGAGCAAATGTTAAAAAGTGCTATACTAGTGTGTTTCCAAGATGATGAAATCAAGAACATGTGTGCTGCTCAAGTGAAAATGTCAAGACGTATTGAAAAGGTCATTTCTGCTAAAGGAAGTCCTAATTCGTACTAATATACAGATTTTTCAGTCTATTTAACGTATGTAAGTATAACAAGCTAAGGTTTTAAAAAAAATCACTTTTTTTTTCCATTTGTCCCAATTAATTGGAACAGTATAGTACATTTGTAGAAACGCGATTAATCTCAGCAGGTATTTGAAGTTAATTACGAAAAAATTAAATGTTTATATATAAAGGAAAAATGCGCCTGACTCACTCATCTTAATATCTCCGTTTATTTTATTTTTCTTACTTATTTTTCTTATTTTATTTATTTATTTTTTTACAGTAGAGATCCGCTAAGAATAGATTTTGCAAACATCAACCTCCAAGAAGGGTCCCGGGTATGCTATAGACCAGAATTTCTAATTGAACCATAAGATTTGAGTGTTTGCTTTGTTCAGTAGAAATACGAAAAGAACGGGTTTTGTGAAAGTTAATTCCCAATGGGGGTTTTACGAAGGTGACAAGGGTGTTATAGACATAAAAATATTAAGTGTTTGAAATATTAGTCTTAGAATCTTGAAATTTTTGGCAAACATGTTTCTTCTGCTGAGTAGAGACCCGCTACGAAAGAGTTTTTTTTAAACCTATTTCCAAGGGAATTTTCGGGAGTGTTATAGATTTTAAATAAATAACTTCGATTTTGAACGATCATATTTACAAACAGGAAATAGGGAAAACACTTTTCTTCTCTTGAGTAGCGATCCGCTAAGAACGGGGTTTCCTTAAATCATCACCATAGGGGTTGTTTGGTTTACAGCGGCATTACAGATAAAAAAAAAACCGTGTTTGTGAGATATTATCCATATATACTTGAAATTTGGCAAGCATGATTCTTTTGTTGAGTGGAGATCCGCTAAAAATAAAGATTGCGGAAATCAATTCCTAAGAAGGGTTATAGATGCGTAGAAAAATAAATATTCTTCCGTTTTCAGAATTCAAGTCCTGTGCTCAAACTCAAGCGCTGAAATCAGGAAGAATATTGTTTAATACAATAAAAGCTTGAATACAGAACTACTTAGATAAACTTAAACGGTAATATATAGTTACACACACAATATAATGAAGTGAAGAGAGAGATCAACTGCTGTATACAATATATATTGTTAATCCTCACTTCACCTAAAATTGTTTTGAAGAGAATAATCGATGAAGAGGTTTAAATGAGGAAATAAAAAATAATATTAAGGTAATTCTTTTTCTGTTTAAAAAAATATTCTTTTGCTAATTCTCCTCTTCCTGCTCTTTTCAAGAGGCTTAGAGTTGAAAATAATTACTTTGAGGAAGGAATTAGAAAGAGAAATAATGTTCTGTAACTGAAGAAAAAAAATAGAATACAAAATGGCGTGATGAGAGGAGTAATCCGCTTCGACAAAAATAATCATTAAGCTATTGTGTTTTTTTTTTCAATTCTTTTCACCATTTTTCAAGATGACAATTTCTAAGAGCATTTTAAAATAAAAGGTTATAGATCAAAGAATATATTTTTAGAAATATTTCCAATAGAAATAGAATTAATTAAATATGTACATGTTTAATTATATAGCATTATATGATGTATTTCACTGTAAATATACGTAGTAGTTAGTTAAAAGTCCTAAATTAATTATTCTACTTCTGGCTTCTATTCAAATGCACCATATATAGATATAATTGACATAAAAAAACTTTTCTTTTTTATGTCGACGATAAAAATTTATATCGAAGATAATTACTTTACGAATTATTATTATATTGACGATAAAACCAAAAATAAATTTTAAAATTCATTTAAATACAATTTTTTAAAAGTAATGTATTTAAATAATATCGAACTTGTTTTATCGTTGATTGATAATGAAAAATAAACGAAAAAATAAAATTTTAATCATACATACGTAATAAAATATTTCTAATTAAAATTAATTAATGATGTCTGTAATGAAATTAAAATACTTCTACTTTTTTCGTAAGGTAAAAATAATTATAAACTGAAAAAAGAATTTTTAGTTTTTATTGAAATTCTTTAAATTTCATCCAAACGTTATACCTAATATATATTTAAAATTTCTATAAAATTTTCTTTCCTAAAAGTTTCCATTCTCAGTTTGTGCGTAGAGAATCTGAAATTATCTTCAATATAGTTAAAAAAAAATATGGCCCTAATTTAATTGTTAAATTAATTATGAAATACATTGTGCAGTATATCAGTGTAAATATGTATTCTACTTTTTATTTTGTCAGAATGTATTTTTTGTTTACTTTCAGTAAATTAAAAATTTTTTTAAAAATAATCTTTTGTTTTTGACTTTTCAATATGCTTGCACCCCCTCGTAGAGTTATAACGCCCCCAAGGGGCATGCCCCACAGTTTGAGAAACCCTGCAGTACCATAATAATAAAACAAAATGCAGAAATGCTATGAGTTGACTGTAATCAGAATCAAGTTATTTTATCTGGTAATATCGAAGATCATAGATTAATCCTTCTATAGTTAAAATACAATAACTCACAATAGATTCGTTCCCACAACTGCAAAGAGAGGTCTACGATGAGCTACAAAGTTCATTTATCATTGATTTTGCAAAACTAAGTTGGCACATAACTTGAATCATTGGATAGAAATTAAACAGCAGTTTAATTATTTCTCAGAAACTTTAAAGCTCAGGAAGCTGCAGTAGTTTCTTCTTGAGTTTAGGTAGTTAAATTAAAACCATTCTACACTTTCAATCTTTTTTTTTCTATTTATTATCAGGTATCACTTTTTTATCAGTTTCATTTCGACTGAAAAGTAAACCAAACTTCCTTTTGAATTTTATGAGATGACATTGTTTATACTTTACTGTTCTTACTAAATACAAACATCGAATGGATAGTAAAAGATGGAGATATCAGGTAATCTCCAAATAAAATTTGGAACAGAAAAATCTAAAAATATGTTCCGATGTTTCCGATTATTATAGTGCAAAGAATATTTTCCGAAAGGTACCATATGACACTTTAATCAAACCTGTTTTTATGTATCCCTTTTTTTGTAAAATTTTTTTAAAAAATTTTTTATGCGGTATATAAAAAGTACATCAAATACACACAATATAAATAAAAAACTAACAAAAAGTAATTTAAAAAGAAAATAATAGAAAGTAGTCAACGCGACATTTAAATTAAAAAGTATCCGATAGGTTGCTCACCCAATTTTATGTATGTTTGGCACGAAATGTCTCATGGACACTTAGTACTATAAAATGAAATCAAGCTCTCGATATTATACTCATATCATCACATTATCCAAAATGTGTTAATATTTGCACTTATTTCATTACATATGTAAATATTGCATCATCTGATCTTATTAGTTGATAACTGTCAGGGGATTAACGTGAATATATCTTGACCTTAAAGAAAAAATAATTTAAATGGGCTAAAATGAAATTATCTTTTCTAATTGGATATAGCATTTTATGCCTTTTGCTTGGGCTAATTTAACCAAAACATTAAATTTTTCTTTTTTTGGAAAATTATTGATGCATCTTGAAGTTTTACTTACATATTTTCTATGTGAAGCTTTTTTATGCGGTAAATAGGGACTACATAAAAAAGATGTTTTCTTAAACGAATTGCAATCAATATGTTTTATAGATATAGATGAAGCTACATGACATTTTTATGCGTTTTGCTGTTCCTATAAGAACAGATTTGAGTGCATGCAAATATCTTACGAGCAGGTATAACGATTTTGTGTTTTCAGATTACCATTGTCACACTATCGATTACCATAGGTTTCTTGGCATCATTAGAATGCTTCTTCTGTCGTACAAGAAACAAACCTGACTGAGTTTCCGAAATCGAATGACGAGGTACTGTAAGGAAAACTAATGCTACCCAATGAAGCGAATAATTCTGCTAAACCAACCGGGAATTCTTTGTTTCGGGTATCTAACTGCAGACATATATGTATATTTTTCTTTCATATACAAACCCATATCCAAGGAAATTGAATCTAAGAAAAGGAGAAAAGGCACCCAGTTTCTTATGAAAGATAAGTCGTGTGATACGTTTGCTGGTTATTCTAGAAATAAACGAGTCCATCGTATTAAATATTGAATATTTGGGGAGTAGAATTCACACACACACATTTACCAATAAATCCAATTTTAAAGATGATAAGTAACACGCAGTGAAGTATTCAAGTGTTAATTTCCTTGAGCAATGTATTTTGCTCTTTTTTTTTATAGTTTGACATTTATTTTTTAAATACCAGTAGTCCAAAATCTTACTTTTATTTTAGATTTATGAAGTGTTTTGGTCTTACGCATAGATTTTCTAGAACTGTTTTTCATTGAAATATTATTAAGTGACAATGTTATGTGATGGTTTCCTATTCAGAATCATATAATTAGCATTCAAATATATATCTAAAAATAACCATTCTGCAAAAAATAGAAAAACATACTAACATATACATACAATGTAATCTCTACACTATATATTTTATGTCCTTACATTGTATTAATAGGTTATATGAAATATTAGATATATTTATCAAAATATTCGAAAAAGGGGCAAACAATATATTTGTATAATCCAAATTGTCTTTTGTTTATACGTAATCAATGAAATGCTAAATCAGTGTAATTCTAACTTAAGGTCAATACAGGACAAAGTAGAGTAACCTGTGACAGTAATAAAATAGCTAACTTTAAAGTACAGGGATAAGATTGCAAAGTTAAGCATTATTTCAAATACATGTATATGTATGCACATTTAGTTATTTTGCACATAGTAGCTACGTTCTCCAAAGTATCATGTTAAATAAGCATTGAAAAAATGTTTGCAAGATGCATAATATTTGTAAAGTAAACATTGTAATGCACTCATCGTTCTTAGAATACGAAACCCCCCCCCCCCCCATTTTTTCTTTCAAATATTGTCTTAAAAATGAGGAGTAATAATCCAAAAATATACACATAACAAATTTTTATCTTCAACTATCTATAACTTATATATGTTCTTCGTAATAAATAAATTAAATATTATTTTTTCTCTTAAAAAAGAATTTTGAACTTAATGTTTTTCAAAATATTTTAAGGCCTTAATTTTCTATCAAATAATTTATTCACGTTTCCTTTTCATGCATGTGTGTATGTATATATGCATCATTGCGGCACTAGTACGACACTATACACAAAATCTATATAACCTCATTAATTTCAACCATCTAAAATATTTTTAGAAGGGTGTCTAACATTTTTCTTTTCAGAAATGCATACATTTATATTTTAACAAGCATTCAAAAATGCCTATGTAAAATAACCTTAAATTATTCATGGAAATATTTAATATTTTTAAATCCCTTCATTTTAAATAACCTTCAAAAGAATAATTGATGTTTAACAGTAAGAGAGAGAGAGAAAAAAAAGGCGCGCTCTCTCAGAAAAGGTACACAAATACCTCTTTGTTAAATCCTTTGTTAATTCTCCGCTTCACTATACTTTTTGTAATTTACAATAGCCTTTGAGAGCAACATAATTAATGGCAGGAAAGAATTCATAGCAGAAATAATATTCTGCAAACGAAAAAAAATTCAAAATGATGTAATGAAAATAATCATTAATGCATGCTAAATTTGTTCTAGAATTCAATTAGCGACATTTTTAAAAGATGTATATATTAAATAGGGCGACGATTAAGCAACGAGTTTTGTAAGAAGCCATATTCATCACTTTTATTGAACAAAGAAAGCAATAAATTCCAACAAAAAATATTTGTCTTTCCCAAAAATATTTAAAATTATTTTATTCACGAAGCACAGGAATCAGTAAAGTTAATGAAGCCTTCATTTTGAATCCTGATAAAAATTCCCTAAAATATAATAAACTACACGAGTTCGTCATAAAAAAAGAAACAAGTTTCAAAAATCCATTTACTATAGTTGTAAATTATTGGAACTGCTCTTTCTCTGTAATTTAAAATTGTTTTACTGAAGCAGGATTAAAAATTGAAATGAATAAAAGTAAATAAATAGGAGGGGAGAATTCAAAAGATTAATTAAAAAATGATAATTTCAAAACAACAGAGCTGAAAAACGTTGGAATAAATTAAGTGAACACACACAAATTTGGATTAACGGCAGTCAGAAAATCTAGTATTTTGCCATGATGAATTTTGGCCTCGATCTGGCACATGCCCATCAAGTGTAGCATTAGTAAAAACACAACAACAGAAAAAGAAAATACAGCCATGGGCTAAATTTATGCCGGTTACTTGAAAAATAAAATATTGTTTTCTCCATTGAGTTTAAAACTAATATTAGACTTGTTGATTTAGATGCAATTTAAAATTTGATAATTATGTAAATATGTTTGGATATTAAGGTTCTTCAAAAAGCTTTTAAAAAAAAAAATTTTTTTTAAATTCTTGTTATACTTGTATTTTTTTAAAATATTTTGCTTACATGCTTATTAATTGCTTATTAATAACAAGCAAGTACTTTTTAAAGAAAAGTTTCTGTAAAAAGCAAAAGTTGGTAACTGAGAAGCACATACACATGACTTTATTGGCAGAAATAAATAATTGTATTTATCATGCGTTTGGACGTCTCATGAACTTTTGAACTGATAGGATGGAAACAAGAGATTCTTTTTATCTGACTTTGATGTCACATGAGTTAAAACATTATGCATGGTGAAGAGCTACACAGTTTTTAAATTTTTGATACAAATAATTTCACAAATGAATCCATTTGATGAACTTAGTGCATCAAGACGTTGCGGGCATTCCTTCTGTACAATCTAACCCCTTAGAGGGCTTGCCTGGTGTCAAATTTAAATCTGATTAAACTCCTAATTATCTTCGTCGACTTGCTGTAAAGGTTCCCAAATTCCAGAAACTGCCATTCAAAATTATACTGATAGCAGCAAAACTGAGCATAACTTTTGTGGTAGTGGCACCCTTGTAAAATCATTGAATTTCTCACAAAATAAATCGGGATTAGGAACCCAGATTTTTGCTCTATTTTTAGATCAGAACTATTTGCCATTAATGTGGCTCTTAATGCCATTTAAACGGTAACATATTCCACTCATATGGAACTTTTCTAATATCTCTATTGCCATCCAGCACTTAGTATTACCAGAACTAAAGTTGGTGACAAAAGTGCTGTTTCGATGCTCAAAACTCTTACAGAGCTTTCGCAACATCACCAGTTCTGTTTTCAATGGGTTCCGTTCCCCTTTGGACTCTATGACAATTAAATGGCTGACCCTTTGGCGAATTAAGGTGACACTGAAGTTCCAGTGTCAGGTAACATCCTGACATTCTCTGAGATCTTCTCCAAAACAAAAATCTCAAGGCTGTAGTTATGGAAATTTCAACCGACTCATCCCTGATATAATAGGTAGGCCCCTAAAGGCCTAATTGGCGTGATTTCAAAATCATGCCAAAATATATAGAGTAATGAGAACAAATTAACTCATGTACCTGAAATATCTGAGAGAGTATAAATATGAAAATATGTGTCTTTTTTTATATTTTATATACAGAGAACGTTTTTTATCTACATTAGTACACAAAAAACGTTAGCTATTAAAATCTTCTTTTTACTCTACTTATTACTTGAAATATTACGAAATTATGGGTTTCTGAAAGCCTTCTAAATAAATCAGAAGGATGTTCATTGCATTATTATCTTTTTTCTTACCACTTTTATATTCAGAGCTAAAGCAGACTGAATATGATTAAAGTTAATGAATCAGAAGTTCGAAGTTTAAATCTCCTTTTTTTCACTTTGAACTATAGAGCATTTTGCCAAAATGGTAGTTTTATTGGAAATTGGGAATTTATACTGGCTTGCATGATGATATTCTTATTTCTCCATTTTATTTTATGAGCCATATCCTTTTATCATTTTCTTCAAAACTGAAACAATTTTACTTTAAATTTATGACATCTTTATGAGGTGTATTATTTAGGCAACACACATTGATACAACTCTATATTAAAATTATTTCCACACGAGTATATATATACAGGGTGGTCCTTAATTAATGGTGCAAATTTTAAGGGTAGGTGCAGAACATTGTAACAATGATTTATTGTATAGGAATCTGGTAGCAAGTGATGCTGTGAGACACAAACGAAAAAAAGGAAGAGATGAAAAGAAAGACAAAGTGTTTATTGAAAAAGTCGCTGACAAGTGTAATGTTTATAATAACTTTTTCTAA